>JASDQU010011243.1:77383-87655 GCA_032191745.1 Picea mariana
CCTCTAAAAAGTTATTTATCCATCCTTATGGCTTCTCCGGCCTCTGAAAGTCACTTCTCATCATCTTATCTTGTAATGCTCTTCCTCTCGATTCCGATGAGCTATTACACTAAGAGGTTTCTCCAAGTAATATGCCCATTATGACCTTCTTAGTGAATTTAATTAAGATATGACCCATGATAACTCAAAATTACAGAAATCGTCGGAATGCAACTGAACCAAAGCCAAGTTGTGTGGAATGGATCCTGATGATGAACAATGCAAGCAGGGCCCAATAAAACCCCTCAATATCTCCCAAACTCTACGTCACCCCTATCTGGCTACTATGGTAGGCATAACACTCTATAATGTAATAATGTCCAAAAATGGGGACATTATAGTCCTCTTTGTTGGAATATTGCTTGTCCTCAAGCAATAACTGAATCAATATGTACATGATATCGGGGTCCCATATCTGCATGTGTGACACAAAGTTGACTCTCCTCAATATGGGGCCTCTCCAAGTGCTCACCATGCATGACACCCAAATGCTCTTGATGAGTAGAATGATCAATGGCCAAAGAATCTCAGTCAACTCCCCAAGAAACCACTCAACTCAAAACTAAACTCCATCAAACAATGAACTACCAAGCACTCCAATCCCTAGATCCCATATCAATATGTGAACTGCAATGCCTTGTGAAGTATAGTTCTGTAACATATCAATAGCATGAGTCTCTTGAAAATAACACACGACCTCAACCCGAAATGAGTCTATCCTACCAGACCACACCAAACCCAGCACGGCCCCCACCGATTGAACATGTTGTTTCCATATTGAGGTACTACAAGACCTCAACGAATCACCAGCCAATGACATGCTCTCTCCAATACTAAAACTCAATGGAGAATCAAAGTGACCTCCCCTTGCAAAGGTCCACTCGTCTCCATCAATCAATGAAATTCTCAGCCCTGTAATCCCAGGGTCCCATGGTAGTCTCTGACATGGATCATCATGTTGATGCTTCTCTACTCTGATCATGATTGTATGCTCAAAGTATCCATACTAGATCCTCCACTCTTGGAGCCTCATCAGATGAAACAAATTATTGACCCAATGGAATCTCATATCCCATGTCAAATTTGGAAGTTCATCACTTCCAATCCCCACTAACTGTTGATGTGCCCTACTAGTAATTGTCGACATCTCTCCACCCTCATCCCAATGAGAGTCTGAATATGTAGCAACCTTTGAGATATCCTCTGTCCCATGGCCTAGGATACTCTCCAACATGCCCAGGGCCTCAATTTTCTTCCCCCGATGATTCACCCCTATCCTATTGTATGCAATCAAAACACTCATGTCGGGTGGTCTCAGCCTGCCAACTCTCCATGTCCCCTGCCACTGTCTATCTCCCCCTATGTTGTTGTCAATGATGAAAGTATGGGGAAAGTATATCATAAATATCTACAACCAACTGTAGGATTGGAAAGTATCATATGCTTTGGTCAATCCCAAGGACTTGACCAAAATCTCATCCACCGGCACCCATGGTGAATAATCGCATGTACTCATCACCAAACACCAACCATCGGGTACAACAGTAGGTATCTCCACAAAATTCGGGTCAATCATTCTCCATCCATAATCACTCACGCAATTGCTGCTACAATGAAGGTGATCTCTCAGATCTATATACTACTACAACCGATAGGAATCTCCATGCTCTACTAAGTACATCTCCTCCCCGCAATCCAATGCATCCCCCTGAATCCCATTATACGCCTCGGTATGTCTCTGTGAATTACCACTCATCATTGTATGCCCCTACATACTCATGTGATCTCTCGTATACACTTGAAACATCATGGATCCTAGGTGTACTACGGGGTCATCCTCTACATGAAGGTGAACCAATCATGGAACATAAATGGAAGTGTCCTCATAACTATCCCTGGCTCTAGAATCCCCATGTGTATGTATGTGCCCAACTGTCTCAACATCCCTCATGAAGGGTGGTCCATGTGACCTATGGAAATCCTCATGTGTCTCTGTATCATATCTCTCCATACTCATCAGTGATCCTGGGTACTCCTCATGCTCCTCCCTCAACTGGTGCTCCACTGCTAAACCGCCAACATCCTCTCACAATGTGGCTAAGGGATATATCTGACTCTCTGCTGAAATAGATGTAGTGGATCTTTGTCTAGTTTCCTCAAGGAGCTCCTCTGATCTAGACTCTGATTCCTGAAGGGTCATTTGTGTGCCTTCCAAGAATCTTCGTGTGCTCACCAACTCATGAGTGATTCATTACACCTCAACCTCTTGCTCCCTCAATGCCCTGTGATACATCTCGCCAACCTCCAATAGGTAATCCCTATCCATCAAAAACTACTGGAAGTCGGCCCTCATCACAATCACTCTCTCCCTGAGTGTATGGAATTCATCAATGACAAGTCCCCCATATGAACTATCATGTGCCATCGAAGCCCTCCAACAATAACCTTCCACCAATGCATGTGTATCATCAATGCATCTAGTGGTTGCCATGATCATGTCCTCACTAACTCTCAACCGTCCTATCAAGTGTCGTGAATCCTAGTCACAATCTTGTCGAGGTGCTACCTCATGCCTCTCATTTCTAGTGTCAACAATGGAATCCCCAACAACACACTCCTCAAAATATAAGGCATCGAACTACCCATTGTCCCCTGTGATATTGAGTCCTTATGTATGCCAATACACGCCATCACCAACTGTGACCCCCATCTGAATCGCATTGTATCATGTATGGGTATTTGTATCCTCTTGTGCACTCACCCTACTAATATCATCTGCAATTGGATCCCATACATATGTGTCCAGACACATGTTATGGTCATCCCATCCAATAAGGAGTGCATCTTCATCATTGTAGATCGATCATGGGAATAAGTGTCCCAACAAGTTTTCGATCTCCACAACTTGGTCCATCAGTGGAATATCCAAGAGTGGTGACTCACTGTCCTCATACTGATAGGAATGTGTAAGGTCAACTAACTCCAAGCCATACCTCTCCTTCTGGGTCTACAGATCCATATGTCCCTTGTGTACAATCCCCACACAAGGCTCCTCTACCATATCAAGAATGCCACTGATATCCTCATGTGTCATGGCTAGCATAGGTGATTGAGAAGATGAAAAATGTGGCTTTCTCATCATAGGAAGTTCATCATCCTCCATACATGACTTCCTAGAAGCCATGTCTACACCCCTAGGTAGGTCATCCAACCTCCTAATCTCATCATGTCTAAGTGCCAACACATATGAATCATCACAAGTGTCACCATTATGCTGAAGTGTTGAATTCTCAACATTTCTTGATTGGGAAGATGAAGCAAATACGATATCATCATGTCCATCCAACTATCTCTCAGATGCGCAAGAGTCACTAGCCTCATCGGACTGCTCTAAATAGGCATATATGGCTGCATTGTGATGAATCTCCTCATCATCACTGTCATAGTGCACCTCAACAATGTGCACCTTCCCTTTACCCCTGCATCTGTGATCTGGTACCCAAGGCATTTTGCAACTGTAGCAAATATCCATGCATCTAATGGGTGTAGGCTCCATCTATGATCATGTCAATCCACTAGCTGGTAATGATGTATTTACCTCCCTATCTGATCTGAACTTTCCTCTTTGATTTTCCCATTAGGCTGGCAGGAAAACCATCTTTGATACCACTGTAATGTTCTTGACTTGGCTAGTATAGGAAACTCTGCTAATGTGTGTGTAGGATTAATTGTTTATAGCATAGAAATGAGCATTCAAATAATAATGGAGACAAAAGACTACAAATCTTATATTATGAAATCTTCGTGGAGTACAAATGTCGAATGCGGCTAAATAAAATAAATCACTCGGCTAGATCAATGACAAAAGGATTTTAGCCGGAATACAATAGAAACTAAAACAATAATATTTGATACCCGAAGAATGTTGTGGAATGAAATGGATGAGATGAAGAACTATTGCGAATATGACAGCTCATACGGCAACTGTTGCAAGTCTAGAAAGTTCACCCTATTGGATATACCTCTTATAAGTTCCTGGAAACTGTCCCAAACAATGTGCCTTGCTCTGCCTCATAGTTTTGGTGACTTTCTGGACCTCAACTGGTGTATCTTACTATCTGGTCCCTGGATGGATCCCCTGGGGGAAATGCGCCCCCTCTACTCTGGAAAATTGTGCCCTAGTGATTCCATTGTTGGAATCGGTTGATGTGTGTCTCAAATTGATCACCTAGGTCTACTATGAAATGGGTCAGAAGGATTTCCCTGGATCTGAACTGATGATTACTTGAGAACCCCAAATGTGTTCTCCCCAAGTGTCACACTTCTAATGTCCGGAAAGTGTGCCCCAGATGATTCCTCCGTCGGAATTTGACAAGAAACCTAGAAAAATATGTGTCTTTCCTTCCTCTCAACTAGGTCGGAGGGGAATCTTTAAACTCTCCCTGAAAGGGACAAATCGATCCACTAAACCTCCTCATAAGTTTCACCCTCACCCTGAATGAGTGCACCCTTATTGTTGCAACCTGTGAAACTGATGTTGAAGATCAATGGAAGATCTGTATGACCTCCCCGGTGACTAGGGTGTGTCTCTTAACACCAAAATCATCCACTGGTGTATTCCTCCTGGAATCCACTGAGCTATCTCTTCTGAGATGCGCCCCTCTCCTCAATGACAAGTCAAAATCTACATAATGCTCAATCAGGTTGCTTTACCCTTCCTTTATAGCTTCTTAAAACCCTAATTCGTTGTTGACCTTTTCCCTCCAAGTGACTTTTACTTTATTTTGTATTCCTTGATTAAATCACTTAATTAATTAACCATTTTACCTCTAAAAAGTGATTTATCCATCATTATGGCTTCTCCGGCCACTGAAAGTCACTTCTCATCCTCTTATCCTATAATTCTCTTCCTCCCGATTCTGATGAGCTATTACACTAAGAGGTTTCTCCAAGTAATATGCCCATTATGACCTTCTTAGTGAATTTAATTAAGATATGACCCATAATAACTCAAAATTACAGAAATCGTCGGAATGCAACGTAACCAAAGCCAAGTTGTGTGGAATGGATCCAATAAATCCCCTCAATACCTCTCGAACTCTCTGTCACCCCTATCTGGCTACTCTGGTAGGCATAACACTATGTAATGTAATAATTTCCAAAAATGGGGACATACACCAAACGATGTATATATCTTAAACATAGAAGAATAAGAAAAATGTTGCATGATCCTAATAGACGAAATTTGGCTATGGTACAGAAGAATGGAACATATAGGTTTTGACAATTTGATAAAAGTCAATAAAAAGGAAGTTGTGACAGATATGCCAAAGATTATTAAACCTTAAAGTTTTGTTTGTAGGCACTGCTAACATGGAAAGCAGACAAGAGTGAGATTCAAAACAAAAGAATACTCTACATCAAAACCATTAGAACTTGTTCACATTGACCTTTGTAGGCCAACAAGAACTAAAATCATGCAAGGTGAACATTACTTCATTTTATTCATTGATGATTATACAAGGATGAGTTGGGTATCTTTTCTTAAAGAGAAATCAGAAGCTTTCAAAATATTCAAACCCTTCAAAGCATGGGTTGAAAATGAGACTGATCTCAAAATCAAGTGCCTAAGATCAGACAATGGAGGGGATTTTACCTCAAATGAGTTCAATGAGTTTTGTGAAACTCATGGAACTAAAAGACACTTTTTAGCTCCAAGAACTCCTCAACATAATGGAGTTGTTGAAAGGAAAAATAGAATTGTCCAAGAAGCATCCATAACTATGTTAAATGAAGCCAAACTCCTAGATATATATTGGAGAGAAGAAGTATATATACTTAACATAGCACATCTTAGAGTTAACCATGAAAAGACACCATATGAGTTGTGGTTTAGCATACCAGCATCAGTTAAACACTTCAAAGTCTTTGGGAGCAAATGCTATATAAAATGTGATGATGATAATCTAGGAAAATTTGATTCCAAATCAGATGAAGGCATATTTCTTGGTTACTCATCCAATAAAAACACCTACAGATGCTACAATCTAAGATTGCATAAAATTTTGGAAAGTGCAAATGTAAAGGTGGATGATCTAACATCAAGAAGAATCAAATCTCAAGACAATTCACAAGTTGATGGAAGAAGAAGAGATGATGATGAAGAAACTGGAGATATACAATAAGAAGAATCAAAAAGTGAAGAAGAAAATGAAGAGGAAACATCACCAAGACAAGAATCAAAAGCACCATCAAGAAGAGTACAAAGAGATCATCCTGGAAGTCAAATCATAGGCAACAAAAGCGTTGGAGTTGAAACAAGAAGAAGGCTAACATATTAATCAAAACAAACAATGCTCTCCCTAATAGGACCCAAGACATTTGTAGAAGTTAGCAAAGATGAAGACTGGATCAAAGCCATGAATGAAGAGCTTGATCAAATAGAGAAGAATCAAACCTGGGAACTTGTCCCAAGACCAAAAGACAAAAATGTGGTAGGGACTAAGTGGATTTTTCAAAATAAAGTTAATGAAGATGGTCAAATTATAAGGAATAAATAAATATTAGTGTAAAAAGGATATGCACAAGTACAAGGGATTGACTTTGAGGAAATGTTTGTCCCAGTGGCTAGATTATAAGATATCAGAATGTTTTTTGCATTTACATGTTTTAAGAACTTCAAAATATATCAAATGGATTTCAAATCAGTATTCTTAAATGGGAATCTAGAGGAATAAGTTTATATAGAACAACCTGAAGGATTTTTGTTATCAGACAATAAAGACTATGTGTGTAAATTAAAGAAAGCATTATATGGTCTCAAACAAGCTCCTAGAGAATGGTTTTCAAGACTTGATAATCATCTACAACAGCAAGGATACAAAAGAGGAGCTACTGACAACAATCTTTACATTAAAATTGAAAATCAGAATATGATTATTGTTGTAGTATATATGGATGATATCATTTTTGGAAGTAATCTAAATCATTTAAGCAAGCAATTTTCTACAAAAATGCAAAAAGAAATTGATATGTTAATGCTTCGTGAACTGACATTCTTCCTAGGATTACAAGTTTCACAATCAGGGAAAGGCGTATTCATATCTCAGACCAAATACATTAAAGAAATGTTGAAGAAATTTCTAATGGAAGATTGTAAACCTATGAGCACTCCTATGATTACAGGATGCAAACTAAGCAGATATGATGAATCGCTAAGAGTAGACCAATCCATGTATAGATCAATTATTAGTAGCCTATTATATACAACAAGACCAGACATTATGCAAGTTGTGGGATTAGTGGTCAGATTTCAATCTACACCTAAAGAGACACACATGAAGGTATCTAAAAGGATTTTTAGATATCTCAAAGGCACCTTGGATTTTGGATTATAGTATCCAAAAACAAAATACTTCACATTAACTTCATATATTGATGCAGACTGGGATGGAAGTGTGGATGATAGAAATAGCACTAGTGGAGGATAATTCTTCCTATGAAAATGTCTTGTGTCATGGATAAGTAAAAAGCAACCCTCCATATCACTATCTACAGTAGAAGCTGAATATATTGTTGTTGCATCTTGCTGCACTCAAGTAATTTGGATGAAACAAACTCTAGAAGACTTACTAGTAAAGTATGATCATCTAATTATTTTTAACTGTGACAATACCAGTGCTATAAACCTTTCTAAGAATCCTTTCATGCACTCACAAACCATTCATATCCCAACTAAATTTCATTTTTTAAGGGAACAAGTTACTCAAAAAGTTGTTAAAGTGGAATATGTGGATACTAAAAAAATGATTGCAGATATATTCACAAAACCTTTACCTGAGAGTACTTTTTAATATCTTAGACAGAAATTGGGGGTAATCTCCATGTCTAATTAAATTGCACAAGATTCATCATAAAAGAAGTACATAGAGAGAGGGAGTATAACCTCAGGGGGAGCAAAGAAACATCCATTTTTCCATGGTTGTCAAAGGGGGAGGATAAACAATAAAACCCAATTAAGATTGAAAATAAGAGGTTTTTACTTTGTTGTCATCAATGCCAAAGGGGGAGAATGTTGGACATGGTGTTGGAATTGATGTCAAAGGAGGTCAATATGATCAATAGTGGACATGATGTTATGGAGTTGGCATGAATGTCAAAAGAGGGATAATATGGTATTGTTATTAAAGACAAAAACCTTGTTAAACTCATACTGAGAGCTTGATTAATGACCATGTATTCATATCACTATTCCAACAAAAAGTATATTATTCATTTTTTAAGATATCATGAAAACTACAATGGAATTATGTCTGATGTTATTCTTATGTCTTTACCATCTACTGAAACAATGAATACAACTTTGGCACAAACAGTGAATGCATGTGTTAGTGCTATTGTGTTAACAACAGCCACAAGGTTTAATACTTCGATCTGTGATGGGCTTAATATTTTCCCTCGAGGACATATCTCAAATTGTATTTATGTCTACTCCATTAAGTCTATCAACTTAAGTGCCCAAATATAAATTCATCTACAACCATTATTGTCGAGACAAATAATATATGAGTCTGCTCTTGAATCAAATGCAAATTATTGAAAACTGGTGAATTAATTCCCATCTGATCATCATAAGTTCATTGTGATCGTTAAATCACTGGACCAAGCTACAAGAATTGTCAATATTAGAACTCAATATTGATCACTGGATCAAAATGAGAGCACGATCGTATGGCTCGAATTGATTGCGGACGTTGAACTAGCACGATCGTTAATTTTCAAGCCAAGACCCAAAGGTGTAATTCAAATCCGCTTTTGTAATTTTCGAGTCCACTGTCGATTGGATCGGACAGTGCACAATCATTTTGGAGTTGGTTGGTAGTTGACCAAAGTCAACAAAAACTTGGGCCTGAAGCTTTTATCAAAACCATTTTATATTATTTCGAGTCCACCATTGATCAAGATCAGACGGCCCTCGTTATTTCACATTATGTTGAGTATTGACCAGAGTCAAAATAGACTCGGAAGCAAAAATATAATTCAAATACACATGTATATAAGTCGTCCACTCAATCATTTATTATAACCCAATCGTTAATTTGGTTAAGTGTCAGGATAAGGTGTTTGGGTGGTTTCCCTCGATCACAATTCGAGGTCATATGTAAATTGGCGATGAGTTAAAATTCCAAATTGGATAAACTCCTGGGCATATGCCCCGGTCACAATTGTTGGTCACATGGGAAGGAGGTAAGTCCTCAAGGTCTTACACATTGATAAAAACATAGTGCCTTCATGATTTGGACCATGGTCCTGTTGGAAAGATAAAGCAAGAGCCACTACCATGAACAGCCAGAGCATGACAAAGCCTAAAGTTTGAATGAATTGATAGTGACATTTTGATCATGTAGAGGATTGAAGAAAATATGAGAACCATTATAGAGAAACATGAAAAAGTTGAGTTTGAATATGAATCGTTAGAATTCATTGATTGGATTTGATCATTGATCCAACCAGGCTTTACACATTGAAGAAAAAAAGAAGAACTTTACTGTGAAAATTGACTTGAAGAAAGTAAAAAAAAAAAAATTACACCTCGAATCCAGTTAACTCTTCAAGGGATAAAAGTTGAACAACTTACAAAGGATTTGATGTCTTTTAACTTAAACCTTTTTTAATAAAAAAAGTGTTAAAATTATTATGAATTTAAATGAAGAGGTGCATTGAAAGAGACATAATGTTTCAAATTCATACATGTTGAGAGTCTATATAAACAAGAAGTATGGTGAAAGGAAAGTGTCTCTATGGTCTAATTCAGAAGATCTAAAACACAGACAGAGTCCAAAGAAGAGCATGAAACATTCAATTGAAGTGTGGGTGGAAGGGAGCAACAAGGGAGGATTGGAGTCCTCAACAAGTTGAAGCTTGAAATAGGGAGTTGCAGTTTCCTCAAGTTGGTGCTTGAAAACAAATGATTGGAATCCTTTACAGGTTTCAGCCTGATCTACAAGGAGTTGATGCTTCCTCAATTTGGTGCTTGGAAAATAGGGGATTAGTGTCTCCTTGAGTTGGCTCTCAAAATAAGAGAGATTGGTGTCTCTTACAAACTATAACTTGTAAATGAAATATAATTTTTATGATTGTTACATGTAAAATTTAGAGTTGTGTACATTCTTGTTGATAAATTATTGTAAATTAATAAATAATTAATTTAATTTGAGAAAAATAAGCAATATT
>JASDQU010011243.1:87826-98202 GCA_032191745.1 Picea mariana
TTCAAACCTTATAAGGTTTATCGAAGAAGGCCTCCTCTCAATTCTCTTGTTGTCAAGACCCTTTGATAAGGTACCCTTTCCCTTGCTCCAATGGCACACCCTTGGGAAAAATATCTCTACAAACCCTTAAACATGAGCACCATTCTCGGATATCCCAATACCATGCCAAAAGAGTCTCATAAATGGTTTCCAAATTTTTCAGGAAATAATGTGATCACTGCTAACGATCATATCTATGCCATGGGCCGAGACATGGAAAATGAAGAAGTGGAACATGAGGATGTAGCAATGAAGCTACTAGCCTCATCATTGTATGAAGATGCTCAGAGATGGTTCAGATGACTTCCTGATAATCACATAGCATATTATGAAGACTTTTCAAGTTATTCAAGAACATATGGACAATAAAGAAATATAATGGAATGCTTGTAACTCAGTTCAATCAGATAAAGAAGAAGGAGAATGGGACAGTGAATGAATTTGAAAACAAGTTTGACAATTTTTATAGTCAAATATCGGAAGATCTACGCCCTGTAGATGCAGTTGTTCGTCTCCTTTACATGAATTCTTTCGATGGGAAATTTTGTTTCATCCTGAAGGACAAAAATCCCACCACCTTGGCACAGGCCAAAGAAAGAGTATAGTGCAGAAATTGAAGAGAACCTTCTTGACTCGAAGGTTGATCATTTTCAGTATCCTCATTCCAAGGTGGAGACAAATACTAAATCTTCCAGTAGCAATACTTCAGATCCAATTTCTCTCTTGACTCAGAAGATAGATCAGATGAGTACTCAGTTTTTCCAAGCTCAGAATCAGATCATGGGTCAATTAACCACTGTGTAAAGGAATCAATATGCCTCCAAACCTGAGTTTGCTAGACAATGGAGAGATGCCACAGGTTGGAATCCAAGGCCTCAACCAGAGGCAAAGGCTCATGATACATTAAACCAAGTTGGAATTGTCAACACAGGAGAAACATCATGGTGTTCTCCATGTCAAGAACCTCAACAAGAGGATGAATGTCCCCAACGAGATGAAGACTCTCCTTATAGTATGAACTTCATGGATGTGATTTGTAACTTCCAAGAAGAAGAAGTCACACAGGAACATATTGATGAGGCTAGAATAAATGGGGAAAGAAAGGGACGACTTTGGGTGTTGAACCAATTGACAGATGATCAGATAAAGGATTAAGGAAGATAGATTTTTTGACATACACTAGAAGAAATAAGGATTCAGTTCCTTTGTCACAACCTTCCACTTTAACTTAGCTACAAACAACCGCTCCTCCCCATTCTACAGAGGAGGTAGTCCCACCACTTCCACATACAGTGCATGAGTTTCTTCCAAATCCAACTCCAATAGAAGATGAGATTCAGTTAAACATAGACATTGCATCCATGTTTGGGAAGTTCAATATGACGGTCCATGTAACAAAGATGTGTGAAATTCCTTCTATGAGGAGGAAAATCTTGAATTTATTGGAGGTACCAATCGAGAAGGAGGACCCTCCAATCATCTTGAACACCATGTATCTTGGTCGGCAAAAGGATAGTAACCCTCCCTTCTATCTTTCTTTGGGCATGAACAGTCTCCACTTAAACAATTGTATGCTCAACTCTGGGGCCTCTGAAGGTGATGGAGAAACTTGGCTTAAAGAAAACCTAACCATATGGGAATGTTTGTGGCATTGATTCTAAAAGGGTCGAGGTTTATGGGATATGTGAATATTTTGAAGTTTACCTCATTGATTTCCCTCGTATCAGCATCCATATGAATATAGTAATGATTGGTGTTTCGTATGCTTGGGGAATTCTTCTATAAAGAATTTGGTTTGTTTATCTTAGAGGTTTTCTTAGCATGGATCTTACCCATGCACACATTCCCATGGGGTATGGAACCTTTGAGATATTATATAGTCGAGAGTGAGTTGATAAGCACGTGATGGACCCCAATGGTCTTGATTACACAATTAAGGGTGAGTTTGATGAGGTCCCAGACACCATTGAGTACGATCCATGAGACTTAACTTTCATGCAAGAGGACTGCATAGATACGCTACTCTCAAGGGTAGATAAGTACAAAGAAAATCTTATGAAGTTCCAAGGGAAAGAACCATGGTCTATCCAAATATTGAAGAAAGAAGATAAATAAAGGAAAGAACGTGAGAAATCCATCATAAACGCAGTCAACACGGGACCTCTTCCTATCCTTACATCGAGAATATACCTTACATAAACTACAATGAAGGAAGTCTTGTGTTCATGTGGGACAAGAGGAAGGGAAAGCCTAAATATGACTAGAAGGATGACAACGCTTGGCTTGGTCCTTACATCATTAAGAAGAAGTCTGAAAAAGAGAATTATTACTTGATAACTTTGGATGGGAGAAAGATACCATTACCAGTGGATGGGTCTCTTCTCCAGCCCTACATTCAGGGCACTTGACTTCTTCAGGGCCCATGCCCTAGGTAAGTAGGTAGGTCATCTTTCTTTCCTTTCATTTGCATATTGATTGCTCATGGTAGCTTAGTTTCATTTCATTTTTCATTTTTCTCTACTTGGATATTGCTTTCATCATATTACATGTTTAGTTTAGAAATTAAAAAAAAATGCAAAATTTTATTTTCTAGATTAGTGAGCCATCTTACACTTAACAAGTTTGTTGTTACAATGTGTGTAGGCATAGGTCCACTAGGATATTTTTCATTTCTCATGTACTCTACAGCGATTACATGTCCCCAAGTAGGAGCTAGATGGTATCCCTAGTTCCTAGGGATAACTAAGGAGATGATGTCTCGAGGCCCTCGGGTTGCAAACATGGAGTATTGAGAGACAATTTGACCAGTAGTGTCCACTTGCACAGATAGAGACCCACCTCGCCACCACAGTTCCAGGTTCATCACAATGGTATCCACCATATCAGTTGGCTTCTAGAAGACATTGGGTCTTGCTCCATGAGGTACAAGCTAGGTATCATGGTGAGTGTCATTTCAATATTTGAGGCATTTGAGTTTGTTGCATCTATAACTACTTTTAATTATGTAATGTTTTCTTGGACATTATCCTCTTTTCCATGTTTCACTTTGGTGGTTGACATTGTGCCCTAGTAAGTGGGTCACCCTTAGGGATAGATTTTCTATTAGGAGGTCATCTTGACGAGTCATCGTTCCATTCTCGACCATACTTTTCACTTTCCATGCTTCATCCCATCATATCCTTACCTTTTGGGATTTTTGGGTGTCTTGACCCAAGAAGGAATTGTTCCTCATTTCATGGGAAGAAGGGGTTGAAGGCCCAAAGGCTTGTAGCTGGAAAAAGATAAAATCCAATCATGAACCTTCTAGATGCTCGCCCAGGGATCTCGAGGACAATGAGATGTCTCTCATAAGAAATTGATGGGACCCGTAAAAAATAACTAATGCAAAATGCCAACCAAGGTGGAGAATGTGTGGGCACAGTTTTTCATGCTTAGGTAGAAGCCCCACACATGATTTTAGCTTGGGGAAGAAAGATGTGACCAGGGTAGAGTGAAGTTGGGAATTGTTTTTCATACTTAGGTGGACGCCCCACCTTGGCTTCAACTTGGAAACATATTAAAAATAATAAAAGGCAATAAATGGGCTTGGAAAAAGGTTGCATTGAAAACGAAGGTACAGTACACCCTCTACAAAGGCACCCATAAATAAGATACTATAGTCACATGTATGTCATGAACCCCATGCCCAAGAGTCTTTCCCCCATCAATGCCACTTTGTAAACATGTCTTAGATATGGATCTGCATGGAAAACACTCCTAAACTTGAGGTACGATTCACCCAACAAGTCACTTTGTCAACCCTCCCATAACTAAACTTTGTAAATTGCATAGGGTCTTTGAGCACTTGTTTATTTTGATGAGGAAGCTTGGATGTACATGCTTATATGTCTCTTTTATTGATTTGGTTTACTTATCATGATGCATTTGAATTGATATCCTTGGAAGGCGTATTCATTGTCTTTGCAGGACCTAGTTGGTGCATAGATTTGGAAGAACAATCCTAGATTGGGCTTCCTTGGGGCTTAAAGCCCACAGATTCGATGACATGGCTCACACACCAGATGACAATAACAGCCTTTAGATGCCTAAGGAGACACCTTGGAGGACCTAACCCATCCCTTTTCTATCCCAACAATTTTCTCTTGAGGCTAAAACATCACTTTTGAGGAGATTGACATCACCTTAGGGCTAGGGTTGGGGTGGTAGTGTCGGTTGACTTGACACTTGGCACATTTTGATGGATGAGAGTTTGACTTGGAGGAGAAAGGCATAGCTCCTGATAAGGAGGGCCTAGAGGGCACAATGACTTTCACTTTCCACTCCAATGACTTGCAAAAGTGCCAAAACGTTGCCCTAAAGGGGTGACGTCACGCTTCTTTGGGGTTTCTTATGTGCATTTTAGGGTTAAATTTGAATTTTATATTGTAAATGGGAAAAATAAGGGGTTTTGTCCCCTTTCTTTGTGCTTTACCCTAATTTTAATTGGACAAACAATTATAGTATTATTTGTATAAATAGAGATCATTTCATTTCATTTATATATCATAGCTCTCCCATTTTGGGAAGTCTTCTAGCTGAAATTTTCACTCTATTTGGGAAATATCTCTCTCTTGTTCTTTTGTTATGGTTTTTATTTTCTAGTGGTGGAAGAAGTAATGTGCTATCTCTCTTGGAGCTACTCTTTTTCATTGTGGTGGATTAATCTTGGTAAATAAGAGGTTTGTCTTGTTAATGCTTGGACTAGGTGAGGAATTTATCTTGTATTGTTTCTTTTCTTGGTTACAAGTTTAATTTGATAGAATTATTTGGGAGCATAAGGGCATACAACCCCACTAAGCCCATCATATTTGTCTTGGAATAATTGTGGCATAATTTTTTACTAGGAGAAGTAAAAGGGCTTACACCCTCTTAGTACTTCCTAGCTAGTTTTGCTTGCATTGGGGAGTAAAAGGGATTACACCCCCAAGGAGATAGAATTGCTAGCTCATTTTTAATTGAATCCTTAACCCAATAGTTAAAGACACTAATATTAATTTCATTATAGAAATAAATCTTTGCATTGGTAAACGTGAAAACACAGGATTTTGATATTGTCTAAATTGGAAATTATTCTATGTGCTTAAGGCATCCTTGAGTTGTTAAGGCATCGTGTTTCTCTTAGAACTTCTTTCTGTTGTTTTTACTTTAAATTTACAACCACTATGGTTGTAGCGAACCCTAAACAAATCTATAAATAACTCACGATTCAACCATCAAAATTTGCTAATAATTTACCCCTACAATCGACTAGTCTCGGTGCATTTTTTGGGTGGATTACTTGTGATTTTTGGTGGTTGATTTTTCTGTTGTAACAATTGTTTCCTATAGATATAAGTCTGCAATTATATATTTGCAATACTTGTCTATAAGATCCTTAGTTTGTTGGTAAAGTCTAATGCTTTCATACTTGGGTTATACTAGTGATTGCTAGCTTATCTCTTGCATCATTTACTTGACTTTAGCATCTTCTTTAGCAGATCTAATAATCATTTATTTGTTGATATATATCTTTGTTGACTGTTTCAAATAGGTACATCAATCTTAACTTGATTTTCCACTTAACATATAGCTTGTATACTTGGTGTTTCTTGTGTCTCGGGCAAATACCATCATCATTCGCAGGTACTCAAACTTCTTGGAAACCATTGACCACTAACGAGACTCAGTTCCATGCTACTTTCCATTTAGCAACTTGACCTATAGGGGAATCCATTCATAAGTGTCACTTTCCATTTCATTTCCCCCCTAGGTTCACTCGGGACTCCCCCTTGTGTTGGATTCTTCCTTCATAGAAGTGAGGGATGGTTTATCTGAGGTGACAGTGGGTAAGCTCTCCCACCATTATCGCCATCTAGTGGATTGGGTCAGGTTTTTCCCAACCTACAGTTTACGTGATAACATGGTGGACATATTAAAGAGGAAGGTGGTTGGATGGAAACAGTGGAGAAGTTGGACCGTTGAAACCACCCAATTTCTAACTCATCTTGGGAAAAGAAAGAAATGATTGAAGGGACAATTGGTTTTCCAAGAAACGGGAAGGGAGAAGGAAAAAGAGAAGGGTTGAGGAATTTTTTTTCAGTTCACAAAGAAATAAAAAGAGATAGAGAAGAAGGGAAACATAGGAGGGACGTTTGCAGGAACAATAGAGAAGAGGAAGGGATACCAAATTTATGAAGAACAGTGTGAAACAATGAGCAAGCCTCCAGTCTGAGTCTGAATGAGTATTGTGCCATATCTGGATGAAATGTAATGAGACTGTGAGAGACAATTTCCTGGATGATTAATAAATAAATTTTCAGTCCCTAATGGTGTTGTCTCTCATTTCCATTTTCCTTTGAATGTAATTTCTCTTAGCATTCTTTAAGTTGTTAAATTTCCATTAACATTGTTAGTTTTTAATTGTGCACTCTCTGGGAAGAAACATGGTTCTCTATTTGATTGTGTACAGGATCGAGGGTGATTGCATCAATTGGTATCAAAGCTGGTTTAGCTCCTAAGTTGGGAAGAAAGTGCCTAGAAGTAAGGCTTGTGAATGTTAGTCCAAGTGAAGGTTGCAAGACAACTTGTAAGGATGCCTCCATGAATACCAGGAGCAGCACAAGGAGGTTATAGGAACAAAGAATCAAAGGAATTGCGAAGGAGGATAAAAGAACTAGAAAACAAAAGGCTTGGAGATGTTGAAATAGATTCAGAATCGGAGGTTGAGCTTGAAGAAGAGAGAAATGTTGAGGAAGTAGACCGAACAGTATAGTTGATATATTTTTTGAAAGAAAAAGGTAGTGCAAGGGTGGAAATTCCATTCTATGATGGTAGTTTGAAATATGAGACTCTCATTGATTGGATAAGAGAGCTCGAAAGATATTTTGAGAATAACAATGTCCAGGATCCCAATAGGGTTTGATTTTATATGACCAAGTTAAAGGGTCATGAAGCACTTTGGTGGGATATGTTACAAAAGGACAGAGTAGACAATAGACAGGAGAATATTAGAACCTAGAGGAAGATGGTGAGAAAAATCAAGGAGAAATTCATACGTGTCGATTACCAATAGAATTTGTGCAGTCAAGTGCAAAATTTTAGGTAGAAGAGACATTTGTTCGTGAATATACTGAGGAATTTTTCAAACTGTCGCTTGGATCAGGGATAAAGGAACCATAATACCAAAGAGTGGTAAGGTAAATAAATGGATTGAAGTATCGTATTCGGGATGAAATGAGTATGCATTACTTTTGTAATGTAGACGAAGAATATCAAGTTTCTTTGAAGGTGGAAGAAAATATTGATAGAAGGTTGCAGTATAAGTTCTTGGGAAAGGAACTAAAGGTAAGGGTAAAGAAAGTGCTACTAAAAGTGAAAAAGAGGATGAAGCGACCAATAGTCAAAATACAAGAGGAAGTAGTGTTGGAAGAGGTAGAGCTTTTGGCAGAGAAAAGTATGTGATTACATGTTATATATGTGGAGTAGAGGGTCACAAAGCATCGGAATGTCTGAAGAGGTAGAATGAAGCAAGAAGAAATGAATCCATAACACAAGTTACCCAAGCAGACGAGACAACGGTTGTTAGTGGAAATGTGGAAGTACTTCAGTAAGAGCAAGGAAAAAACCTGATGTTTAGAAGAATATTACTCAAGCCTGAGACAAAGGCAGTTGAAGAAACTGAACATAGAAAGAGAGCATTCAAAACTAAATGCAAAATTCAGGATAAGTATTGTCATCTTGTCATCGATGGTGGAAGTACAGAAAATTTAGTATCCAAGGAAGTAATGGAGAAATTGAAATTGAAAAGCATTCCACATTTGAATCCATATAAGGTCTCATGGTTGAAAAGAGGACAACAAGTGACTGTGATTGAACAATGCTTGTTGAGTTTTTAGATTGCAAAGTTTAGTGAGCAGGTATTATGTGACATAGTGGAGATGGATGCATGCCAGGTACTACTCGAAAGACTGTGGTTGTTTGACATAAAAAATTTCCATGATGAAAGGAAGAATACTTATGAAATTTTAAAATATAGACAAAGGTACATATTGGAGCCAATGGTGGCGGCCAAGTCAAGTGGTAGTGATAGCAAAGGAAATAACAACAGAAATGTTTGTAGAAGTAGTCACATTATGATGTGTTTAGCCAAAGAATTTCTGCGAGAACAAAAAAGGACCCATTTATGTTTCGCCTTAATGCCAAAAAAAGTTCTAAAGAGTGGAAAATGAGATATGTGCCACCAAAAATTCAAATTTTGTTGAAAGAATTTAAATATATTGTAGGAGATGATTTACCAATAGGTTTACCTCCCTTGAGGAGTATATTACATCAGATTGATTTGATACTAGGATCAATTCTACCAAACAAAACTCTTATCGGATGACTCCAGTAGAGAGTGAGGAAGTAAACAAGCAGGTGCAAGATTTGTTTGACATAGGATTAATCAGAGAAAGATTGAGTATGTGTTTTGTACCTATTGTTTTGACACCCAAGAAAGGAGTTGAATGGAGAATGTGCATTAATTCACAAGATATTAATAAGATTACTATCAAGTACATATTTCCTTTACCAGGGATGGATGACCTCATGGACTGTTTGAGTGGGGCCAAGTACTTTTCAAATATTGATTTGAAGAGTGGTTATCATTAGATTCAGACAAGGGAAGGTGATGAATGGAAGACATCGTTCAATATAAAGGACTTATTGTTTGAGTGGTTAGTTATGTCATTTGGGCTAACTAATGCACCCATCACATTCATGAGAGTTATGAATGAGGTTTTGAAACCATTTTTGGGTAATTTTGTTGTTGTATACTTAGATGAAATTTGATTTTCAGTAAAACCAAAGAAGAACACCTGGAGCATGTGAGAAATGTGTTATAGTGGTTGAGAGAAGAGAAATTGTTGATCAATTTGAAGAAATGTACATTTCTAAAAGAGGAGTTATTGTACATGGGATTTTTAATTTCCAAGGAAGGCTTGAAGATGGATTCTGAAAAGGTTAAGGCTATTTTGGAGTGGCCAACACCTAAATGTACAATTGATGTGAGAAGTTTCCATGGATTGGAAAGATTCTATAGGAAGTTTATCGTAAATTTCAACGAGATTTGTGCACCACTTCCGAATGCATGAAAAAGAGGGTTTTCAAGTGGACAGCAGTAGCCATGAACTCATTTGAAGACTTGAAGAAAAAGGTGATTGAACGACTAGTTTTGGCACTTCCAAATTTCAATAAAGTATTTCAAGTGGATTGTGATGAAAGTGGAATAGCAATTGAATCATTTTAGAGTCAAGAAGGAAGATCGGTTGCATTCTTCAATGAAAAATTGAATGATGCTAAGAAAAAATACTTTGTTTATGATCAAGAATTTTATGCAATTGTATAAGCTTTGAAGAAATGCTGACATTATTTGCTATCAAAGGAGTTTTTCTTATATTCACTGATCACAAGGTGTTGCAGTACATAAATAGCTAGGATAAATCAAATCAAAAGCATTCCAAATGGGTGGAATTTTTGCAAAGTTACTCATTTGTTTAGAAACATAGGTTTGGAAAGTTGAATAAAGTTGCAGATGCACTAAACTAGAGAATAATATTATTGAATACTTTATCATTTGAAGTTGTTAGCTTGGAATGTATGAAAGAGTTATATGCAGAAGACATATATTTTGCAGAGGCTTGGAAGGTGTGCAAATTTCCTTGGAGCATTGATAGGACGCGGTATTTGTATTTTCATATTCAAGAAGGTTTCCTGTTCAAGAATCAAATTTTTTGCATTGGACATAGTTCATTGCGGCTGAATCTTGTTAGAGAGTTGCATGGCGGAGGTTTGGGTGGACATTTTGGCATTGATAAAACCACATCATTGGTGAAGAAAATATATTTTTGGCCAAGCATCAACAAGGATGCTAAGAAGTTAGTTTAGTGATGCAAAATTTTCCAACTCGCCAAGGGAAGGAGTCAAAACATTGGATTGTATACACCACTACCAGTAACTGAGAGACCATGGGAAGATATAAGTATGGACTTTGTTTTGGGACTGCCTAGGACATAGATCCATCATGATTCTGTGATGGTTGTGTAGATTTTAACCTTATACAATATTTATTGCTAACAGATTTTCAGTAAAAGAAAATCGAGGCAAAAATGTGACACTACTAATTGTGCAAAGAATATAACACATACCCATCATTCTCCCACATGTTTTTTTCTTTGCATATAGGGGGTTTACAGGGTTACGTAGTCAACAATCCAGGGCAGCAATTCCCATGGATCCTCTACACCAAGAGAACTTCTCAGTGCTCACAAATTTTGTTAATG
>JASDQU010011243.1:121934-132694 GCA_032191745.1 Picea mariana
CTGGTTTTCCCGGTTTGGGTTTCCAGGTGAAAAATCTCTGAGTAATGTTTGTATTTGCCATTGTATCTTTTCTGTTCTTTTCTGAATATCAGTTTGCAGTAGATATTGTACAAGGTTAGAATTTACAGTAATTGCTCGATTTTGCATTTAATCAACCCTTGTTTCAAGGATTGTTTCTAGTTCTTGTATGATTTTCCCTTCTTCATTCATCTCTGGTAAAATAATTTTGACTAGGATCTTGTCACCAGTTACCTTCTTTAAGCAAGAAACATGGAAGACTGGATGTACACGTGAATACGGAGGCAACTCCAATTTCTAAGTTGTACTTCCAATCCCTTGCAACACCTTGTTGGGGGCATAATGTTTGGGTACTGATTTATTGTCCTTCTTTTGTTGCTTGAGGGACATCTGTTTATATGGTTGTAGCCTAAAAAATACCCAATCCCCCAATTCAAATTCCCTTTCACTGTGATGTTAATTTGCTTGTTGTTTCATCCTATTTTGTGCCATGACCAAGTTGTCCTTCAATAGTTTGAGAACCTCTTGTTGGTGCCATATGTGTTCTTTCACTGCCTGAACCTTTGTAGTCCCTCTTGAGGGCGATGTGATGGGAGGATGGAAGATGATATCCATAAGGTGCTAGAAATGGGGACATTTTTTACGAAGCATGGAAGGATGTGTTGTACCACCATTCTACCAAGCAAAACCACTTGACCGATCATGTTTGTTTATTAGATGCAAAGCAAAAAAATATCCTTCTAGACATGTATTCACAATCTTAGTTTTATCATCAGATTGAGGATGGTAAGATGAACTATGAGTCAATTGAGTACCCAAACAAGAAAATAATTCAGTCCAAAAAAATTTAGTGAAAATTGGATCTCTGTCACTTACAATAATCTTGGGGACTCCATGTAGCTTTTGAACTATTTCCATGAATGTTACAACTATCATACTTGCTTTAAAAGGCCGAGAAAGAGAGAAAAAATGGGCATACTGTATTAGTTGATCCACTACTACCATGATGACAGTCTCTCCTTCATATTTGGGTAAACCTGTAATAAAATCCATTGAAACTTCGTCCCAACGTTGACTTGGTATAACTAATGGTTGTAGGAGACTTGGTGTCTTGATTGTCTCTCCCTCGCTCTGTTGCCAGACTACACATTCAAACACAAACTTTTGAACATCGATTTTAAGACCTTCCCAAAAAAAATCATTCTTCATCCTATGGTAAGTTTTCAAGAACCCTAAATGTCTTGCTACAGGAGAAGTGTGCAATTCTAGAAGGATCTTCTATTTGAGTTGGTAATTCTTACATAAATATAGGTGATCATGATACCATAGCAAATCATTCTTTCATACAAATTTATCTAATGCACCGAGGTCCTCTTGTAGTTGTTGAGTGATCTTGCATACCTCTTGATCTTGCTTCTTCCACCCAATCAGATTGCAGAATAGAAATAACACATAGTAAACCCTCTATTTCTTCTTTTTTCCTTGGAAGTGCATCTTCCACAATATTATATTTTCCTTTTTTGTAGGTAATTTCAAAGTCATGACCTAGCATCTTTGTGGCCCATTTTTGTTGCTCTTCTAAAGATACTTGTTGCTCCAAGAAGTACTTCAAACTATCATGTTTTGTTTTTACATTGACATGTCTTCCTATTGGGCAATGGCTCCATTTCTTAACTGCATGTAGTATAGCCAACATTTATTTTTCATAAATGGGTTTGAGTAAGTTTTTTCCTTCAAGTTGGCTACTTTCAAAGGCAAGGGGTCTTCCTTCTTTCATTAAAATTGCACCAATGTCGTGGCATGAGGCGTCACACTCCACAATAAATGTTTTTGTGAAATTAGGTGTGGCCATGACAAGAGTTGTACACATAGCCTCCTTAAGTTTTTCAAAAGATTTGGTTGCTTCTTAATTCTAAGAAAATGCTTCTTATTTGATAATGTTGTTAGAGGTGTTGCTATTTGACCATAGTTCTTGACAAACTTGTTGTAATAACCTGTCACTCCTAAGAATCCTCTAAGTTTCTTCAAAGTTTTGGGAATTGACCATTCCCTCGTGGCTTTAATTTTGTTGGGGTCCACTTTTACACCTTCAAGAGATATGACATGACCCAAATATTCCACTTCTTGAACACCAAAGGCACACTTGGAAGGCCTTGCCTAAAATTGTTGCTCTTCCAACAGTTGTAATACTTTGTCAACATGTTGTACATGCTCTTCCCAAGATTTATTATAGATTAATATATCATCAAAAAATACTAACATAAATTTTATAAGGAAGGGTTTGAAAATAGAATTCATCAAGCTTTGAAATGTTGAAGGTGCATTAATAAGTCAAAATGACATAACCGAAAACTCATAATGACCTTCATGTGTTCTAAAGGTTATTATGGGAACGTCTTCCTGCCTCATTCTAATTTGATGATATCTTGAACGAAGATCCAAATTTGTAAAGAAAATTGCTCCATGCAATTCATCTAATAATTCATCGATGACAGGAATAAGAAACTTATCTTTGATGGTCATTTTGTTGAGTTCTCTATAATCTGGACACATACACCATGACCCATCCTTTTTCGTAACCATCACTACTGGTGAAGAGAAAGAACTTTGGCTAGGTTGAATGATGTCGACCTCTAACAGTTCTTGGTTCATACGCTCAATCTCACTCTTCGGTGCATGTGGATACATGCAAGGCCTAATGTTAGGTGGTACACTTTCTGGTTGCAAATGAATAGCATAGTCATGATCTCGAGTAGGTGGAAGACCCTTAGGCATCTCTCCAAATACCTTGGAATGATTGTTGATAACTATTCGGAGATCCATTGGAGCAGAGGATATAGATTTTTGAACATCTAGTGAGCACAATTGTGCAATCACACCATTGTGTCCCTTTTTTGAGTAATTTTGTCATGCTTTTATAGCTTATCACTTTAGAGGGTTTCCCTTGGATACCTGCAAGATCAATTTCCTTTCCTTTTGAGGAAAATCTCATGAAAATATATTGTAAATTATGGGCCAATGATTATGACCATTGGACCCCTAATACAACATCAACACCACCCATTTGGATGGCAATCATGAGACTATCCAATAAATACTCCCCCATATTGAGCTTAATATCGTGGCACTTCCCTGAATAATTTATGGTACCTCCATCTACAATCATTATTTGAAACTCTAGTGTTGGAAATACAAAGCAATTGAGAGTTTTTGCTAATTTGTAATTGATGAAGTTATGAATACTACGAGAATCAATCAACACTATTACGTTTTTCTTTTTTATATATCCTTCTATCTTAAGGGTTTGTGGAGTATTGATGTTGGCCAATGCATGAAAATATATCATTGGAGTAGTCTCTTCTAGATCTAGATCTTGTGATGGTTCCAATTCTTGATCTTCTTCCTCTTCATAGTCTATGTAGAATAATTTATTCTCACTGCATTTATGCCCCTTATTGTACTTCATGTCACAACTGAAACATAGTCCCTTTGCTCTTCTTTCATCCATTTGTTGAGGTGTCAACCTCGTTGGTTGAGTGAGGTTAGGAGAGGGAACATGGCGCTCTCTACAGTTTTTAGTGGCCACCCTTCTAGTAGCCATGTTTTTGTTTTCCACTTTCCTTGCCATATTGAAAGCTTTCTCTAGAGATTTAGGTTTGAAGAGAGGCACCTCATGTTGAATGTTCTCCTTTAAAGTTCCCATAAAGAGATCTAACAAATTATCCTATGGAATGTTCTTTACCTTGAGACTGAGCTTTTGGAATTGTTGAATGTGCTCTGTAATTGGACCTTCTTGCCAAAGATTTATCAATTGACTAAAGAATGTATTGCTCATAATATCCCCATAGTGTGATATTAATTAATCCATAAAAATGGACCAAGAGATAACATGATCCTTTTTTATTTCACAAAACCATTAATACCAGACAACTTGATAATTTTCTAAATACAAGGATGCATTAGTTACCTTTCGTAAGCTTAGCACTTGGTGTAGATAAAAGAATTGCTCCATCTGGAATATCCATGTTATAGGATCTTTACCATCAAACTTCCTCATATCGATCTTCAAAATGAAGTAGTTCCTTGGTGCCGCATTGAAATCTCAATGATGTGGATCTTCGAGTGATGAATGATTATGAGATTCAGTATTTGTGCTCTCTAATTGTGATAAATAATTCCCTGCACATGATTGAGTCTCAACACTATTGTTCTCCTTATTTTCATGATTTACTTGGATCTCCATATCCCTTTTAGGGATCCTTTGTAAAAGAATGGTTTCGATGGACTTCATGGATTTTTGCATTTCATTCATCCTATTTTCCATTTCTTGAATTTTTCTTTGCGTGTTTACCAACTCATCACTTGTTTTTTTTTTTTACTTGGACTGAAAATTTATATTAAATAAAAGTTGCGCCGAGGCGAATCAATGAGATAAAAAGTTTACAAAATTTCAAAATTTGGCTCACTGTTTGAGCAAATATCTACAATTCTCAAGCTCAAAATCACACAAAGTTTTTTATAATATTTTCATATAGTCTGGCTACAAATGTCCTTTACAAACTATCCCAACAAAAAGATTACTTTGAAGAACATTACCGATGTACATATTCATCATCTGGAACTTCCAACATTTCCCTTCGAACGGAGTTGTTTTCTTCGATGTCCATTGGTACTGCTTCTCGAATTCTCTACTGCTCTCCTAAAGTCCCTTGTTGAGAAACTACTAACACTTGATTGATTAAAGTTGATCGGGACTGTTGGGACAAGACCAAGGTTCTTAATTGTTGATATTCCGCCTCCAAAATTTCAATGCGTTGGACAAGAGAGGCAACGAATTGGTCTAAATATCGCAATCTACCAGAGACCTGTTGTATCTCAGAGCTTCTTGCATCTGTTATTTCCTCGTGCCTTCTCAAAATTCGTTTAATTTCACTCCATGAGGGGTTCATAATTGTCGAATTGACAAACCAAATATACCACCACTAGCAAGATGTATCACCAGGATTGGAGCCACGTACAATGCCATTGTTTCCAAAATTTCCAATGAAATTAAGGGATAAGGACTCAAGGTTAAAGGGACAATGATCTTCAAAATTCCCAATTCTCGATTGAACATAGACCACAAGTATAATGGGAACATAAAAGGCAGGGGAGCTGGAGATGCTGATAAATAAAACTTGTAACCATGAGTTCAAAGGAGACTTGGTCGTAAACTTAAAAACCATAATCAATAGACACCCACTCGAAAGGCCTAGACTCTGAGGATTGCAAATTCTACCAAAATTCAACTCACAAGTGCAACTCATACCAGTTTTACCATTCAAAATAGACAGGGAAAAACCATACCAAACATGCTTATAAAATGAAAAGGACCCGCTTCCAAAAGAAATTAAATTCACAGAAGGAAAATTAAATTAAAGGAAGGCAAAGATATTATTCCTAGTGAAACCGAGAATGAAATGAGAGAACCTAGTTGTCAACAGAGAGGGTCGAAAACTAGAGTTTCTCGCAGAGTCCAGGTGCCACCAACATGAATTCGCTGGGAAAGGAACAAGATCATACAATCTCCAGTGGGACAAACCTAAGCCCGAGCCATTATACCTCTCGACACTATTTCACACACATCCAACCAAGATTCCATGTGAATGCGATTAATTTCACACAGGATTGAGTTAATGTCGTCGTTTATGGTGCAATCAATTTGAGTTGATAACATATTATATATCCAAATTGGGATTCCAAAACCCCTCCACTTGTCCAAACAAATATAAGCTATGTCCATGTAAATTAAGGTGGTGGAATAACCCTTCTAGTTCCATTGATGTTTGTTATTCCTTCCAAGAGAGTCCCTTCTTTCGCCCATCTATCAAATTGATAATTATGTTCTCGCTTGATATGATGTAAAGAGTGTTCCTCGATTTCCTTTAAGAGTGTTAGGGAGTGAAGTATGATACCTATGACGACGTTACTACTAGAATTTTTCCTTTTTATTATGGATCTGACCACCATCATTGAATCCCCTAAAATGGAGATCTTGGAAAGCTCCAAGTCCCTGGCTAATATGAGACCTATCCAAAGAGCATATTCCTCGACAACATTATTCAATACGGTGCTAAGTGCCCAAGCATAATAAATCACTGTATTTCCTCTGAGATCACGAATAATCCCCCTCGCACCTGTCGTCCCCACCAACTCATCACTTGTTATCGACCTAACACTCAAATCATTAAGTTGGTCCTCCAATTTGGATAACTTGTTATATATCTCCTCATTTTCTTCAAGAGTTATAGATGAGATTTTTGGAGGTTTAACTGGTGTTGAAATATTTTTTTGAGCCATGTGGGATACAATAATAATACTCCTATATTTTCTCTTTATCACAAATTTTGAATCACCAAAAACAAATCTTCCGATAAAAAGTTACGTTGATTGTAAGTTACATACCTTTCAAACCCTAATTTTTAAGACTTTTTGGATGGTTAACCTTTGTCGTGATATATCTCTGAAATTTGAATCTTCCCAAATTTGAAATTTTGTTCTATAGTACTCTGATATGACTTCTTAAATTCTTGAAAATTTCACAGTCTGAACCTTCACTGATAAAAATTTATAGCAAAATTACAAAAATGACTTGTTAAGACTATTTTCAGGATTCGTAAACAAGCCCAACTTCCACAAAATATATCTCATATACTATAATGACTCTAAAACTGAAATTTGGACCATATATAATTCACTATGTCTCCCTAGTCTCCACAAGATTTAATTGCCTGAAACTTCCCAGAAAAAAGTTATAGCGAAAATTCCAAGATTACTTGTTTAAAATTGATTTCAGGATGAATCAAAAACCCTATTTTCCAGAGGCTATATCTCCAAAAGTATAACGAACCAGAACTTGAAATTTTTACTAGAAGTATTGTGATATGTCTCCTGAGTGACCTCCAAATTCCGTTGTCTGAAGTGTCCCAAAAAAATAGTTATAGTGAAAATTCCAAGAAGACTTGCTTGAAGCAGAAAAACCCTAGGATCAAATTCTTTGATACCAAATGTTATGAACCAATGCCTTGAGAATGATAAAAAAATCAATGAATAACGATCCACTTCGAGGGGTAAGCCTCACCTCAATGTACATGATGAGATAAGATCCTCCTAAGGCTAGGTCTCTTTGGTGTGTGCGTGTGTGTGTGTGTGTGTGAGAGAGAGAGATGATATAATTATAATGAAACTGTACAAGAAAGGTTCCAGCCTACCTACTAATACAACGCTAGATATGTAATAATTCAATATCTAGGGCTTAATAAGGGGTTTTATACTTAACACAAAACTTTGTCTATAACTTAACAACATGAGAAAAATGCAATCGGCAGATCATTATCCCATATCCTTGTCAAATTCCGCAGCAAGTGTAGTTATTATTAACTTGCACGAGATGACGGTTGGAGTGCGGGAGCGAGGGAAACCACCTGCTTGCTATCCCTTCAAGCTCGCTAGTTGGTACTTTAGACTTAATGCAAGTTGAAAATTGAGCTAACATTTGCTTACCCATCTCCAAGGGCGAGGAGAGCCTCGTTTTATGACCTTGTGGTTGATTAAAAATATAATTTTTTTTACTCCAACCCATTGAACTTATAAAATTTGTAAAGACCGAGGAACCCCATTTTTGCACAAAGAACTTTGAGATAGATTTATAGCTTTTTTAGCCCAATGATCACCTTTTGCATTGAGCTCCTTCTTGACGTGGAAACAAGGGATTTGATCAAAGAATTGAACGAAATGTTTGATGCTTCGTAGAATCGAATTAAGCTTGTTATCAAATAGACAACTTTGCTCATTCACTGCTTGAATTACCAACAACAAATCTCTAATCATTATCGAATTTGATATTCTTTCCTCCTTAACCATACTAAGTCCAACACCATAATGCTTAGACCTCAACCACATTATTTATTATTTGACACATTCCATAGTCCCATGCATAATTCACTACCTCATTTCTTCTAAGATCTTGGATTATCCAAGTCCTACCACCCCTTATTTTATTTTTATGATTATGATTATAATTGATTCTTTTTATCTTTTATTTTGATACAATGCAAATCTTTGAAAAACATATTTTATTAATAATGGAAAGAGGAGATTTAAAATTATTAAGAGCACAAATTTTTTTATTTATAATTTATAATGAAAAGAGAAGATATAAAATTATTAAGAGCACAATTTTTTTTATTTATAATTTATAATGAAAAGAGGAGATTATAATAATATACACATTTTGTTCATTTAAATTGCACCACTCCCATACAATTACAATAAAGAAAATTAAAAAGTTTATAAAGGTAAAAGCTTTGCCTAAACCCAAAATAACTTTGGAAAAATAAAAAAAATGGAAATTACACCATAATTGATTAGTCAAATAATTATTTTTATATAAAAAGGTCCGAGATAGAATCTATACCCCCGTTTAGTCATAAACAAAAGGAGGACAATCTCGCGAAACCTTGATGAGAAAATCTATTTATCTCCGCTAGTAGATAAACGCCCAAAGTAATTTAAACTTCGAAGAGGCAAAACACAAATTCTGATTGTAGTCTGATTCACTGCTCAAGAGGCGGTATCCTGTTTCAGTTCGAGTTCGGCCTTCATCGGCACAGTGTGTGAGAAAATGAACGGGCAAGATGCTTTATCCTCCCCGCGGGCACACCAGGCGGCCATTGACGAGAGCGATGTCCATGGCCGCAGTTACCAGGTCTGTATATTAATATTTTCTTTAAKAATACGGGAATTTACCGATCTCTGTTTGAGATGGCGATTCACAGAATTTTATTTGATATTAAATCCACAGGTATTTAAATGGGGGGTTTTGTGATTTTTTTTTKGTCAAAACCTAATACGTACGCACTCTGATGTTTCCTTTTCCTGTGAAGCTTGACGGCACTGGGAATGAAATTCGCGAAAACCTTACAGAAAACGCTGAAGAAGACGATTACGCAGAGTACATCCCCATTAAGAAGCGAAGAATGATGGAAGCTCAAAAGATTCTACAGAGRAAGGGCAAGGGTTCTCTGTTACAAGACGCCGATCAAGCTGGAGCTTTAACGGAGTCAAAACCTAGCCTGCTCGTCAAGGCTTCTCAGCTGAAGAAAGATTTGCCCGAAATCAGCCCCATGGAGCAGATCGTACAGCAGGAAAAGGATATGATTGAGCGGCTCTCCGATAGGAAGACTCTGATGTCGGTGTGGGAATTGGCCAAGGGAATTGAGTATCACGATCCTATGGTAACCGGCTGGAAGCCTCCCACCGCCATACGCCATATGACCGAGAAGGAATGCGAGGCGGTGCGAAAACAGTGGCATATTCTGGTCGACGGCGATTCAATTCCTCCTCCTATCAAGAATTTCAAGGATATGAGGCTTCCGGAACCGATTTTGAAGAAGCTTAAAGCCAAGGGAATCGTTCAGCCCACTCCTGTACAGGTCCAGGGTCTTCCTGTGGTGCTTTCGGGCAGAGATATGATAGGTATTGCGTTTACCGGCTCCGGAAAAACTCTGGTCTTCGTCTTGCCTCTGATTATGGTTGCTTTGCAGGAAGAGGTGTCCATGCCAATAATTGCCGGCGAAGGGCCCTTTGGATTGGTGATTTGCCCATCTCGCGAGCTTGCGAGGCAGACATTCGAGGTTGTGGAGGAGTTTGTCGCCGTGTTGCACGAGCGGGGGTATCCGGAACTGCGGCCGATGCTCTGCATCGGTGGCATTGATATGAGATCTCAACTAGAAGTTGTGAAGAAAGGTGTCCACATTGTTATAGCGACGCCGGGCCGGCTGAAGGACATGCTGGCCAAAAAGAAGATGAATCTGGACAACTGCAGGTAAGAATTCATTTCTCGTTTTGAAGGTGAGCAAGTTATACTACAATTGTATTTCCGCTTGTATGTTCATCCCTCTCGCTCAACAGCCACACAGAGCACACACTAATCAGTAAAATATTTTAGTTCTCATTTGTAACGTTTGACCTGGTCTCCTGTTTCCAAGCCATGGTTTAGGGTCGGATTTTTTCCCATTTTTCTTTTTGGTGCTCCCCTCTTAATAGAAAATTGTTTTAAGTTAATATATAAAACAAGCAAATAAATTCTAATCATTTATTGTTGGGCAGAAACCGAAGGAACAAATTCATATTGGCAGTGAGAGAGGCCTGGTGCTCTTATAGCCTTGTGTCACATATGTGACATGTCCATAATGCCAATATATAGAATTGTAAACAAATTGAAGTTCGAGAGAAAATAAAAATAAAAACAAACATTGATGTAAACAGAAATAAAAATAAACTAGCGTAGGTCCATCTTAACTCACAATTGACAACAAATTTAACCCCGGATAGAAAATAAAATTAAAAACCACCATTAATTTTAACAAAGAAAAATATACTAGCATAGTTCCATCTTAACCCTGGATCTTTTAAGTACCAAGAGGTTTGCAATTGGATTCTTTGTTTGTTTTGGTGCTTGATCCAGGGTTAAAATGGACCTATTAACCAAAAAATGAGAAGCTGATCCATTCCAAGGAAAATTTTAAGGACTGATATTTATCTCTTAAGTCTAGAAACCTTGGCAAATCTTAGTAATTTTTAGAACAGCTCTAAATGTTTGACAATATTAAAAAAAAAGCTTTAAATTTCAAAGGATTTTATCCAACTTCTAGAATGTAGGTCCATCTTAACCCAGAATTGACAGCAAATTTAATCCTGAT
>JASDQU010011243.1:132794-142829 GCA_032191745.1 Picea mariana
TTAAAGAAAATATTAATATACAGACCTGGTAACTGCGGCCATGGACATCGCTCTCGTCAATGGCCGCCTGGTGTGCCCGCGGGGAGGATAAAGCATCTTGCCCGTTCATTTTCTCACACACTGTGCCGATGAAGGCCGAACTCGACCTGAAACTGGATACCTCCTCTTGAGCAGTGAATCAGACTACAATCAGAATTTGTGTTTTGCCTTTTCGAAGTTTAAATTGCTTTGGGCGTTTATCTACTAGCGGTCAAGGTTTCGCGAGATTGTACTCCTTTTGTTTATGACTAAACGAGGGGGTATAGATTCTATCTCGGACCTTTTTATATAAAAATAATTATTTGACTAATCAATTATGGTGTAATTTCCATTTTTTTTATTTTTCCAAAGTTATTTTGGGTTTAGGCAAAGCTTTTACCTTTATAAACTTTTTTAATTTTTTTTTATTGTATGGGAGTGGTGCAATTTAAATGGACAAGATGTGTATATTATTATAATCTCCTCTTTTCATTATAAATTATAAATAAAAAAAATTGTGCTCTTAACTCTTTCCATTATTAATAAAATATGTTTTTCAAAGATTTGCATTGTATCAAAATAAAAGATAAAAAGAATCAATTATAATCATAATCATAAAAATAAAATAAGGGGTGGTAGGACTTGGATAATCCAAGATCTTAGAAGAAATGAGGTAGTGAATTATGCATGGTACTATGGAATGTGTCAAATAATAAATAATGTGGTTGAAGTTTAAGTATTATAGTGTTGGGCTTAGTATGATATCAAATTCGATAATGATTGGAGATTTGTTGTTGGTAATTCAAGCAGTGAATAAGTAAAGTTGTTCATTTGATAATAAGCTTAATTCGATTCTACGAAGTATCAAACATTTCGTTCAATTCTTTGATCAAATCCCTTGTTTCCATGTCAAGAAGGAGCTCAATGCAAAAGGTGATCATTGGGCTAAAAAAGCTATAAATCTACCACAAAGTTCTTTGTGCAAAAATGGGGTTCCTCGGTCTTTACAAATTCTATAAGTTCAATGGGTTGGAGCAAAAAAAATTACATTTTTAATCAACCACAAGGTCATAAAACGAGGCTCTCCTCGCCCTTGGAGATGGGTAAGCAAATGTTAGCTCAATTTTCAACTTGCATTAAGTCTAAAGTACCAACTAGCGAGCTTGAAGGGACAGCAAGCAGGTGGTTTCCCTCGCTCCTGCACTCTAACCGTCATCTCGTGCAAGTTGATAATAACTACACTTGCTGCGGAATTTGACAAGGATATGGGATAATGATCTATTGATTGCATTTTTGACATGTTGTTAAGTTCTAGACAAAGCTTTGTGTTAAGTATAAAACCCCTTATTAAGCCCTAGATATTGAATTATTACATCTCTAGTGTTGTATTAGTAGGTAGACTAGACCCTTTCTTGTACACTTTCATTATAATTATACCATTTCTCTCTCTCTCTCTCTCTCTCTCTCTCTCTCTCTCTCTCTCTCTCTTAGACACACACACACACACACACACACACACACCAAAGAGACCTAGCCTTAGGAGGATCTTATCTCATCTTGTACATTGAATGTGTTGTAAAAGGAGGTTTCCCCCTTGAAGTGGACCGATATTCATTGATTTTTTTATCATTCTCAAGGCATTGGTTCGTAACATTTGGTATCAAAGCATTTGATCCCAGGGTTTTTCTACTTCAAGCAAGTCTTCTTGGAATTTTCACTATAACTATTTTTTTGGGACACTTCAGACAACGAAATTTGGAGGTCACTCAGGAGACATATCACAGTACATCTGTTTCAAGTTCTGGTTTGTTCTACTTTTGGAGATATAGCCTCTAGAAAATAGGGTTTTTGATTCATCTTGAAATCAATTTTAAACAAGTAATCTTGGAATTTTCGCTATAACTTTTTTTTGGGAAGTTCCAGGCAATTAAATCTTGTTGAGACTAAGGAGACATAGTGAATTATTTATGGTCCAAATTTCAGTTTCAGAGTCATTATAGTTTATGAGATATATTTTGTGGAAGTTGGGCTTGTTTATGAATCCTGAAATTAGTCTTAACAAGTCATTTTTGTAATTTTGCTATAAATTTTTATTAGTGAAGGTTCATACTGTGAAATTTTTAGGAATTTAAGAAGTCATCGCAAAGTACTATAGAACAAATTTTCAAATTCAGGGGGGATTCAAATTTCAGAGATATATCACGACAAAGGTCAACCATCCAGAAAGTCTCAAAAATTAGGGTTTGAAAGGTATGTAACTTAAAATCGGCATAACCTTTTATCGGAAGATTTGTTTTTGGTGATTCAAAGTTTGTGATAAAGAGAAAATATAGGAGTATTATTATTGTTATCCCACATGGCTCAAAAAAATATTTCAACACCAAGTAAACCTTCAAAAATCTCATCTATAACTCTTGAAGAAAATGAGGAGATACATAACAAGTTATCCAAATTGGAGGACCAACTTAATGATTTGAGTGTTAGGTCAATAGCAAGTGATGAGTTGGTGGGGACGACAGGTGCGAGGGGGATTATTTGTGATCTTGGAGGAAATACAATGATTTATTATGCTTGGGGACTTAGCACCATCTCGAATAATGTTGTCGAGGAATATGCTCTTTGGATAGGCCTCATATTAGCCAGGTACTTGGAGATTTCCAAGATCTCCATTTTAGGGGATTCAATGATGGTGGTCAAATCCATAATAAAAAGGAAAAATTCTAGTAGCAACGTCATCACAGGTATCATACTTGAATCCCTGACACTCTTAAAGGAAATCGAGGAACACTCTTGTTGGTAGCAGGCCGAAGTAGGGAAGAAAGCGTGCACAAAGAAGAATGACAGCTGGAAGAGCAATCATGGGAAAGAAAGCGTGCAGGAGGAAAGCGACAACTAGCAAGAAGCACAGCATGCGCGCATGCAAGAAGGAGGCGACAGTTGGAAGGAAGAAAACGCACGCATGCAGAGAAGGAAGACCTAACGACAGTAGTTGTTAGGGTTTTTGTAGGGTTTTTGTAAGATTTATGTGAAAATGGTTGAAGAGCCCGATAGATATAAATATAGATATGCTGGTATCTTAGGGAGGTTCGCTGGAGAATTCGGGAAAGTTCGGTTCGCTACCTATGTGGAGGTCAACTATCTTCATGTAATGTTTTGATGAGAGAACTATTTTTGTAAACGATTGAGTTGAGCAGAAGAAGAAAGGTAGATCTCGAAGATTAGATTGCAGGTTGTGGAGCCTGGTGCGATCTAGTTTGTCTCACAGAGATCCTACCCATCTGAGAAGAATTGTAAGTGCGAGGCGCGAGAATTATAGAAATGTCATAATAAGAAAACCAAGAGCCAAATCTTTGTGGACATAGCCAAGGAGGGGGTGAACCACAGTAATACCTATGTAATGTGATGAATGCATGCATATACTTGTCCTACTTTTATTAGTTAGATGCTGTGTGAAATGAATGAATAAATGAGTTATTATATTGTTGAGTTATCAAGAATAGAGACCACAAAGTTAAAGTAGTAAATGGAATAACAGTAGGTCGTAATATAAATCGCAATTAATGGCTCAGAATGCAGACCCCCCATCTCATACTCAATCCTAGGCTGTAAACACCTGAGTATTACAGCCACCCATTTAAAGCTATCTCGGGTGAGACTGCGTAGTGCATTCTGTGTGCTGCGTTGCCTTATGGTTTACCAGAAGGGCCGATAGTTTTAGGATTTGTTGGTACCCTTATAGATATGAACCCCGGGTCTACAGCGCATGTGGTAGAGAGAAGTCGTTCAACTCAAAAACCAACAAATGGTTCTGTTGTCATTGTAAGAGGAACAAGAGAGGACTAAGTAGAGGAGATCGAATGCATGAGAACAGAATGAGTGAACCCAGAAGACTGTTGAGCCACTAGAAGGGAATGTTGAGACCATGGAACCCCACAAAAGCGGAAATCGAAGGCTGGTTGAGAACTAAAGAACTAGAGTTTGCCCAGAAGGATAATACAAGCCCTAGCATCGCACCCCGCAAATATCTGGATAAATACGTGTTTATCGATTTACATGAAGGCTTTTTCTGTGATTTTCCCCACCTACTGCAGGAGTGGATACTGAGGTTGAAAGATAACCACACGACGAATCAGATTCGACAGCTAGATTGGACCCTAGTACAGATTGAGCAGTTACAACAGGTGAACAACAAATTGACCCACACAATCGAATTTTGGCTTGATAGTATTGTGACAAGCTTCATCACAGAGTTTGTCATTGACACTGTGAAATCATAAAGCACGGCAGAGCAAGAATTTCTATGCGAACCCCGCGGAAGGTACATTCGATCACTGTATACTTCTATTAAAATACTGCTCTATAACAAAGGTGTAATGACAATGGAAGCAGACAGCTATACTTCCTTGCATGCATGGGGGAAGGGGGGAAGCACTGACAGAGGAAGGATAAATGGCCGAAGTTGAGGATAAAGTCAAGAAGGAGGAGGACTTCTTGGACCCGATCTTGATGGATGACGACCAGCTTAAGTGGATCTTGGCATCACCAGGAATGACGGGTAGCGGAGTACCCTACCAATATAAGGTGAATACCAAGAAAAGAATCGTAGCCGAGAGGGAGGACTTGGTAAGCGATGAAGAAGAGGTAGAGGATCTTCGGGTTGTGGAGCAGATTGAGGAAATCCTGTCCGCAACCTATGAGAGGAAAACAAGAGGCCCAAGAACAGGAGGAGAATATAGTCATCCTTTCCATATTAATGTAAGTGTGGAACCCATAAACCCATGTGTAACCAATACACCAAAGAGAACACCACCATTTAGACAACCGAAGTTTGGAGGAAGTCCGACAGCAAGAAGTACATCTACCACAGGAGCAACATCTGGAGGAGCCAGTTCAGGCAGTACTAGTCAAGTATCTACACTACACGGCGGAGGTAGCAATTCAATATTTAGAATGGAAAGACATGACCCTATGATCAGATTACCAGAATTTCTAGGAGAAGCAGCAGAAGACCCTAAGAAGCATTTGTTTATTTGTACAAAGATCTGGGAGGCAAAATAGATCATTGATGAAGATACCAAACTTGCACAGCTAGCGATCACGCTGAGAGACCACGCACTAGACTGGTACATGAGTCTAGACACGAACAGTGCCCCTGGGACGACGAGGACATTGGCAGACATTAAGAAGTTATTGATTAATGAGTTCTAGAAGCTGAGCTCAGAGGATCAGTACATGAACAAAATGATCGAGATCAAACAGAAACCAGGAGAGTCTGTATGGGAGATTGGCCAGAGATTCAAGCCACTGAAGGGGAAGTTAAAATACCTTATGACCGAGATGCATCATCGACACCTGTTTGTCAACTCACTACTCCCACACCTAAAATATCCCCTATGCCAGCAAAAGTTTCAGACGTAGGCCGAGGCTCTACAGGTAGCCTTGCAGCTGGAAGAGAACCAGTACCAGCAGACAGACCCAGCTATTGAAGAATTGAAGGAGGATTTGAAGAACCTGACATTTCAGTTAAATCAGAACAAGAACAAAGACAAACGATAAGTCGTTTGGTGCACTATATGTAGGATGAAAGGACACCACAAGAACGAATGTCCAACATTCACACAGTACATCGCAACAGGCATGCCAAACCCACTACCACAGGGAGGATTATGGTGCAAAATATGCAAGAAACTGGGTCACGACCCTTATCACTGCACGATGATGCAGAAGTATCAGACAGTTCCAAAGAATTCTTACTGCACCTTTTGTAAGTCAGCAGGCCACAATGACAAAGAGTGTGGAACTATGGAGCTGATGCGGGAAAGAACATCAGACGCATATAAGGTACAGGCCGAGATGATGACTGGGCAAGCAGCGCCACAGTTCAATCAAGCCCCAACTCCATACAACCCTGCGCGGCAACCATACAACAACACACAACCACTATACAACCCGGCGCAGCCCTAGTATAATATCGCGCAGTATAATTAGGCACCACAGTACAACGCGTCGAGAGGGGACCGAGTAAGATATTGAGGAGGAGGACGAGCCAGAGGATGCTTCGAATGTGGCAGAGGACCAGTCACATGTCACAATTGTCAGCAACCGGGACATTATGCACGGGAATGCCCACTACTGCCAACAAGTTGTATGTATTGTCGCGCATCAGACCACAAGACAAAGGAATGCTCGACACTATTAGTAAAGATACAGGAAAAGAGGAACCATAACAATCATAACGTTCAATGGATTTTACCCGAAGCAAGGGAGGATGGACGGAACATCAATATAGTCACCCGAGGAGGAACGAAGACAGGGGATGACACAGTCCGACAAGAACCCTCACAGAACTAGTGGATAAAGAAGGACACCGAACCAAGGAAGCAGTTCGACGCACCCAAGGAAAAAGGGACTTTCAAGGAAGCCAAACAAGAATTTTAGAAGAAGGACACAACATCGACTTCCACTATGCAACCAACCCATGAAGCCCAAGAATATGAAATGTCGTCATCATTGGATCATACCAAAGGAATGTTACCCAAGGGACAAGTAAGTACTATCCAAGACTTTTTACAGTCATGCATGAAAATGTTCAGTGATTCTTCATCTATGAAAATATTGCAAAACATCCTAGAGAAATGTAGCAACGAGACGAAACAAAAACTAGAACCGAAAATTGTCAATCATCTACACACAAGAAGAAGAACAAGTAGGGAATTTAGATTGAATGCTAACATTAGGGATTTTAATATGGGAGATATCATACTAGACCTAGGATCTGAAGTGAATGTGCTACCCAAGAAAACCTGGCAATGCATGAGAGAGCCAGCATTGGGATATTCAAATGTCCAACTAAAACTAGAAAACCAACATAGGGTCCTACCAATCGGGGGACTGAAAGGAGTAATAGTAGATCTTGATGGTGTGCGCACTAAAGTAGATTTTGAAGTCATTGAAATAGTAGATGGCACAACACCATAGCCGACACTACTCGGTCTGGACTGGGCGTTCGACAACCAAACCATAATTAATTTGAAGACCAGAAAAATGACATTTGAATTCGAAGATTACAAGGTCATAGCACCACTAGATCCATCAAAAGGGGAAAATTTCGTAGAACCCACTTGCCTGGACTTAGAGGAAATCGACCAGTTGTATAGAACAATTGCACGCGAGGAGGATTATGTAAACCTAACTGCAGACGGGGTACTCAGTTGGTGCAATATTACTTCATGCACAACAGATTCAGACACTGGATTAGAGAAATGGCAGCAGAGACTACACGAAGTATCCACGAGAAGATGTGCAAGATTAGACCGCGCAGTACAATGGATAGGCATAGAAATCGCAGAACCACCCAGTTTCCACGACTAAATGATTTGGAAACATTCTTAACACAATATGAAGATGAAGTACTAGAGAACCAAAGGATACTAGCACTAGATCTAGCACTCAAGGCCACACCAGCGAGATGGTGGGGCGCACACAAGGAGACTATCACAAACTAGTACCAATGTAAGAGATTACTGCGCATAAGGTTCGACGCAAAACAGAAAAACAACAAATAATGAAGATATGAAGGCTGAGGGACACCAACGAAGCACTTGGAGGAATGTGAAATGCTGTGGAAATTGACACCACTAGAGAAATGGCCTCACCACTTCATTCACACATTAGAAGGCATACCAACAAACTGGTATACAGATCAGGAACTGTGTAAAGGAACTACAAAATGGACAACATTGCAACAGAACTTTACCATCACTTTCTTGTTCGAGCATGAGAACCCCAACATAGATGTAGCCGAAATAGATCAGAGGAGTCATATTCATTGAAGAACCAGAAATAGAACTTATTACCGAAGTGCAACAACAAAATAAGCAGATAGTCAAGGAACTACTATCATGTTACCAGGTACAGAAGGAAATACCAGACGAAGATGACCCGCGTGACATTCAGATTGAATAAGTAGAAGGCGAAAGAGATGTGAATGGACCACCCATAGAATCTGAAGTTATTTTCGCGCCAATCAAGGTAAAGAAAGTTAACATCGAAACAACTGAACATCCCAAAATGGCCAGCATTGGAGACTACTGGGACGAGCCAACAGTAGAAAGCATTACAGAGTTGTTGCGCGAGTACATCGACTTATTTCCTACCACATTTACGGAGATGAAGGGTATAGCAGGAGAACTGGGAGATATGAAGATACCTCTCAGACCCGAAGCGAGACCGATTATACAACGACCATATAGACTGAATCCCATATATAAACAGAAAGTTAAAGAGGAAATCGATCGGATGCTTGAAGCCAGCACAATCGAACTAGTCGAGAAATCAGAATGGATAAGCCTGATGGTTGTGCAAGACAAGAAACAAGGTAGAGGGATTAGGATATGCGTCAACTTGAGGAAATTGAACGATGCATGCCTACATGACCCATTCCCTACATCGTTCACGGATGAAGTGTTAGAGAATATCGGGGGACACGAAGCTTACTCATTCACTGATGGATTCTCAGGCTACCATCAGATTAAGATAGCACATGAAGACAGATACAAGACCACATTCGCGACGGAATGGGGATCTTACCAATATACAATCATGCTCTTTGGGCTGAAGAATGCACCAACAATCTTCTCCATAGTGGTTATCACAACATTTAAAGAATTCATCCATCAGTTTCTTGAAGTATACCTGGATGACTGGACAGTATATAGTCTATTGAAAAAACACGTGGAGGTTTTACGCTTGATGCTAAAATGATGCAGACAGTGTCAGATATCACTAAACATAAAGAAATGTATATTTGGAACACTGTTTGGGATACTATTGGGCCATATAGTATGCAAACAAGGGTTATTGGTCGATCCGGCAAAGATCACAGTCATCGTTAATTTACCAGCGCCAAAAATAGTCCGTCAGCTACGAGCGACGTTAGGACACACATGATACTATCGAAAATTCATCAAAGGATACGCACAAATCACAGCACCAATGGAAAAACTGCTAAGGAAGGATACAAAGTAATCGTTAAACCAGGAAAACTAAATGCAGGACTTGACCACCTATCACGGGTCACAAATGGAGAAGAACCCATGAACTTAAAAGACAACTTTCTGGATGCACATTTATTTTTCGTACATATTGTTGATGACTACTTCGCAGAGATCATCCAGTACTTGAGCACAGGTACCACACCGCAAGATTATACCACCACGCAAAAGAAGAACCTGGTAGTTCGCGCAACCGACTATCAACTGATCGGAGGACATCTATACAAAATGGGCGTAGATGACATTTTACGAAGATACGTGTTGGAGCATGAACAATCAAGAATTTAGCAGAAGCCCATGAGGGATTAGCAGGAGGACACTACACGGAAAAAGCAACCGCGCAGGATTATGGTGGCCAACCATTCACAGAGACTCAAAAGAGTACTGTCAAAGATGCGATGTCTGTCAAAGCATAGGCAAACCCAATAGAAGGGACGAGATGTCGCTACAACCACAAGTGACATTACATGCATTTGATAAATGGGCAATAGACTTTGTGGGACTGATTAACCCACCAGCCAAGAGAACAGGGGCAAGAACAGGGGCAAGATACATCATCACCGCGATGAAATACCTAACAAGGTGGGCAGAAGTCGCACTAGTAAAATACTGCAGTGCAGAGACCGCTGCACACTTCTTATTCGAACAAGTAATTACTAGGTTTGGATGCCCAAGAGTTTTCATGAGCGACCAAGGCACGCATTTCATAAATAGCACCATCCGCGCGATGCTCGAGGAATTTGAAGTTCACCACCAGAGAAGCACACCTTATCACCCATAGGCGAATGGCACAGTAGAAGCCTTCAACAAAATTCTAAAGAACGCACTGACAAAGATCTGCAACGTCAACAAAGACAACTAGGACCTCAAAGTACCAGCAGTATTATGGGCATATAGGATGACATGCAAAAAGTTGACAAGGCACACACCTTTCAAACTCGTCTACGACCAAGAAGCGGTAGTG
>JASDQU010011243.1:146587-157085 GCA_032191745.1 Picea mariana
CCTTCTGGTTTACCAGAAGGGCCGATAGTTTTAGGCTTTGTTGGTACCCTTATAGATATGAACCCAGGGTCTACGGCGTAGGTGGTAGAGAGAAGTCGTTCAGCTAAGAAACCAACAACTCGTTACATCATATCAAGCAAAAACACAATTATCAATTTGATAGATGGGCGAAAGAAGGGACTCTCTTGGAAGAAGGACTAGCAAACATCAATGGAACTAGAAGGGTTATCCCACCACCTTAATTTACATGGACATATCTTATATTTGTTTGGACAAGTGGAGGGGTTTGAAATACCAATTTGGATATATGATATGATATCAACTCAAGTTGATTGCACCATAAATGACAGCATTAACTCAATCTTGTGTGAAATTAATCGCATTCACATGGACTCCTGGTTGGATGTGTGTGAAAAAGCGTCGAGAGGTATAATGGCTTGAGCTTAGGTTTGTCCCACTGGAGATTGTAGGATCTTGTTCCTTTCCCAACGAATTCCTATTGTAGGTGTCGTGGCCTCCTATTGTAGGTGTCATGGCCTCCTATTGGTGGCGCCTGGACTCTGGGAGAAACTCTAGTTTTAGACCCTCTCTGTTGACAACTAGGTTCTCTCATTTCATTCTCGGTTTCACCAGGAAGAATATATTTGCCTTCCTTCAATTTAATTTCCTTCTATGGATTTAATTCCTTTTGGAAGCGGGTCCTTTTCATTTTGTAAGCATGTTTGGTCTGGTTTTTCCCTGTCTATTTTGAATGGTAAAACCGGTATGAGTTGCACATGTGAGTTGAATTTTGGTAGAATTTGCAATCCTCGGAGTCTAGGCCTTTTGAGTGGGTGTCTCTTGATTATGGTTTTTAAGTTTATGACCAAGTCTCCTTTGAACTCAAGGTTACAAGTTTTATTTCTCAGCATCTCCAACTCCCCTGCCTTTTATGTTCCCATTATACTTGTGGTCTCTATTCAATCGGGAATTGAGAATTTCGAAGATCAATGTCCCTTTAACCTTGAGTCCTTATCCCTTAATTTCATTGGAATTTTGGGAAACAATGGCATTGTAGGTGGCTCCAATCCTGGTGATACATCTTGGTAGTGGTGGTATATTTGGTTTGTCAATTCGGCAATTATGGACCCGTCATGGATTGAAATTAAACGAATTTTGAGAAGGCACGAGGAAATAATAGATGCAAGAAGCTCTGAGATACAACAAGTCTCTAGTAGATTGGGAGATTTAGACCAATTTGTTGCCTCTCTTGTCCATCTCATTGAAATCTTGGAGGCAGAATATCAACAATTAAGAACCTTGGTCTTGTCCCAATTGTCCCAATCAACTTTAATCAATCAAGTGTTAGTAGTTTCTCAATAAGGGGCTTCAGGAGAGGAGTAGAGAGTTCGAGAAGCAATACCAATGGACATAGAAGAAAAAAACTCCATTCGAAGGGAAATGCTAGAAGTTCCAGATGACAAATATGTACATCGGTAATGTTCTTCAAAATAATCTTTTTGTTGGGATAGTTTGTAAAGGACATTTGTAGCTAGACTATATGGAAATATTATTAAAAAAATTGTGTGATTTTGAGCTTGAGAATTGTAGATATCTGCTCAAACAGTGAGCCAAATTTTGAAATTTTGTAAACTTTTTTTCTCATTGATTCACCTCGGTGCAACTTTTATTTAATATAAAGTAAAGTTTCAGTCCAAGTTAAAAAATAAAAATAAAACAACTGATGACTTGGTAAACACACAAAGAAAAATTCAAGAAATGGAAAATAAGATGAATGAAATGCAAAAATCCATGAAGTCCATAGAAACCTAGAACAATGGTGTTGAGACTCAATCATGTGTGGGGAATTATTTATCACAATTAGAGAGCACAAATATTGAATCTCGTAATCATTCATCACTCGAAGATCCACATCATTGAGTTTTCAATGTGGCACCAAGGAACTCCTTCATTCTGAAGATCGATATGAGGAAGTTTGATGGTAAAGATCATATAACATGGATATTCTAGATGGAGCAATTATTTTATCTACACCAATTGCTAATCTTACGAAAGGTAACTATTGCATCCTTGTAATTAGAAAATGATCAAATTGTTTGGTATTAATGGTTTTGTGAAATAAAAAAGGATTATGTTATCTCCTGGTCCATTTTTATGGATTAATTAATATCACACTATGGGGATATTATGAGCAATACATTCTTTAGTCAATTGATAAATATTTGGCAAAAAGGTCCAATTACAGAGCACATTCAATAATTCTAAAAGCTCGGTCTCAAGGTAAAGAACATTCCATAGGATAATTTGTTAGATCTCTTTATGGGAACTTTAAAGGAGAACATTCAACATGAGGTGTGTCTCTTCGAACCAAAATCCCTGGAGCAAGCTTTCGGTATGGCAAGGAAAGTGGAAAACAAAAATATGGCTACCATAAGGGTGACCACTAACAACTGAAGAGAGCACCATGTTCCCTCTCCTAACCTCACTCAATCAACGAGGTTGACACCTCAAGAAATGGATGAAAGAAGAGCAAAGGGACTATGTTTCAATTGTGACAAGAAGTACAATAAGGGGCATAAATGTAGTGAGAATAAATTATTCTACATAGACTATGAAGAGGAAGAAGATCAATAATTGGAGCCATCACAAGATCTAGGTCTAGAAGGGACTACTCCAATCATATATTTTCATGCATTGGTCAACATCTGTACTCCACAAACCCTTAAGATAGAAGGATATATAAAAAAGAAAAATGTAATAGTATTGATTGATTCTCATAGTATCCATAACTTCATCAATTGCAAATTAGCAAAAACTCTCAATTGCTTTGTATTTCCAACACTAGATTTTCAAATAATGATTGTAGATGGAGGTACCATAAATTATTTGGGGAAGTGCCATGGTATTAAGCTCAATATGGGGAGTATTTATTAGATAGTCTCATGATTTCCATCCAAATGGGTGGCGGTGATGTTGTATTAGGGGTCAAATGGTTACAATCATTGGGAACATTGGCCCATAATTTACAATATATTTTCATGAGATTTTCCTCAAATGGAAAGGAAATTGAGCTTGGAGGTATCCAAGGGAAACCCTCTAAAGCGATAAGCTATAATAGCACAACAAAATTACTCAAAAAAGGGACACAATGGTGTGATTGCAAAAGTGTGCACACTAGATGTTCAAAAATCTATATCCTCTGCTCCAATGGATCTCCAAATAGTTATCAACAGTCATTCCAAGGTATTTGGAGATATGCCTAAGGGTCTTCCACCTACTCGAGATCATGACCATGCTATTCATTTGCAACCAGGAAGTGTACCACCTAACATTAGGCCTTGCATGTATTCACATGCACAAAAGAGTGAGATTGAGCGTATGAACCAAGAAATGTTAGAGGTCGACATCATTCAACCTAGCCAAAGTTCTTTCTCTTCACCAGTAGTGATGGTTACGAAAAATGATGGTTCATGGTGTATGTGTCCAAATTATAGACAACTCAACAAAATGACCATCAAAGAAAAGTTTCTTATTCATGTCATCGATGAATTATTAGATGAATTGCATGGAGCAATTTTCTTTACAAATTTGGATCTTCGTTCAAGATATCATCAAATTAGAATGAGACAGGAAGACATTCCCATAACAACATTTAGAACACATGAAGATCATTATGAGTTTTTGGTTATGTCATTTTGACTTATTAACGCACCTTCAACATTTCAAAGCTTGATGTATTCTATTTTCAAACCCTTCCTTATAAAATTTGTGTTAGTATTTTTTGATGATATATTAATCTACAATAAATCTTAGGAAGAGCATGTACAACATGTTGACAAAGTATTGAAACTATTGGAAGAGCAACAAATTTATGCAAGGCCTTCCAAGTGTGCCTTTGGGATTCAAGAAGTGGAATATTTGGGTCATATCATATCTCATGAAGGTGTAAAAGTGGACCCTAACAAAATTAAATCCATGAGGGAATGGTCAATTCCCAAAACTTTGAAGAAACTTAAAGGATTCTTAGGATTGACAGACTATTACAACAAGTTTGTCAAGAATTATGGTCAAATAGCAACACCTCTAACAACATTATTAGAGAAGGAAGCATTTTCTTAGACTTAAGAAGCAACCAAATCTTTTGAAAAACTTAAGGAGGCTATGTGCACAACTCTTGTCATGGCCACACCTGATTTCACAGAAACATTTATTGTGGAGTGTGACGCCTCATGCCACGCCATTGGTGCAATTTTAATGCAAGAAGGAAGACCCCTTGCCTTTGAAAGTAGCTAACTTAAAGGAAAAAACTTACTCAAACCCATTTATGAAAAAAAAATGTTGGCTATACTACATGCAGTTAAGAAATGGAGCCCTTGCCCAACAGGAAGACATGTTAATGTAAAAACAAAACATGATAGTTTGAAGTACTTCTTGGAGAAAAAAGTATCTTTAGAAGAGAAACAAAAATGGGCCACAAAGATGTTAGGTCATGACTTTTAAATTACCTACAAATAAGGAAAACATAATATTGTGGCAGATGCACTTCCAAGGAAAAAAGAAGAAATAGAGGGTTTACTATGTGTTATTTCTATTCTGCAATCTGATTTGGTGGAAGAAGCAAGATAAAGAGGTATACAAGATCACTCAACAACTACAAGAGGACCTCGGTGCATTAGATAAATTTGTATGAAAGAATGATTTGTTATGGTATCACGATCACCTATATTTATGTAAGAATTCCCAACTCAAATAGAAGGTCCTTCTAGAATTGCACACTTCTCTTGTAGCAAGACATTTAGGGTTCTTGAAAACTTACCATAGGATAAAGAAGGATTTTTTTTGGGAAGGTCTTAAAATCAATGTTCAAAATTTTGTGTTTGAATGTGCGGTCTGCCAACACAACAAGGGAGAGACAGTCAAGACACCAAGTCTCCTACAACCATTAGTTATACCAAGTCAACATTGGGAAGAAGTTTCAATGGATTTTATTACAGGTTTACCCAAATATGAAGTAAAGGTTGTCGTTGTCGTAGTAGTGGATCAACTAATAAAGTATGCCCATTTTTTCTCTCTTTCTCAACCTTTTAAAGCAAGTACGATAGTTGTAACATTCATGGAAACAATTCAAAAGCTACATTGAGTCCCCAAGATTATTGTAAGTGACAGAGATCCAATTTTCACTGAAAATTTTTGGACTGAATTATTTTCTTGTTTGGGTACTCAATTGACTCATAGTTCATCTTACCATCCTCAATATGATGGGAAAACTCAGATTGTGAATACACCTCTAGAAGGATATCCTTGTTGCTTTGCATCTGATAAACAAACATGATCGGTCAAGTGGTTTCGCTTGGCATAATGGTGGTACAACACATCCTTCCATGCTTCATAAAAAATGTCCCCATTTCTAGAACCTTATGGATATCATCCTCCATCCTCCCATCACATCACCATCGAGAGGGACTACAAAGGTTCAAGCAGTGAAAGACCACATAGGGCACCAACAAGAGGTTCTCAAACTATTGAAGGACAACTTGGTCATGGCACAAAATAGGATGAAACAACAAGCATATTAACATCACAATGAAAGGGAATTTGAATTGGGGGATTGGATATTTTTTAGGCTACAACCATATAAACAGATGTCCCTCAAGCAACAAAAGAAGGACAATAAATTAGTACCAAAACATTATGCTCCCCACAAGGTGTTGCAAAGGATTGGAAGTACAACTTAGAAATTGGAGTTGCCTCCATATTCATGTGTACATCCAGTCTTCCATGTTTCTTGCTTAAAGAAGGTAATTGGTGACAATATCCTAGTCCAAATTATTTTACCAAAGATTAATGAAGGGGAAAATCATACTAGAACCAGAAACAATCCTTGAAACAAGGGTTGATCAACTGCAAAATCGATCAATTACTAAGTACCTCGTCAAATGGAAGAACCTACCAGTGGAAGAGGCAACATGGGAAGATGAGTTCTTCATGCAGAAACACCTGTAGTTAGTCAAGTGTTGTAGACAACACTTGTTTGAAGGAGAGGGTCATTTTTATCCCTAGACAAAGCTCTATGTTAAGTATTAAACCCCTCATTAAGCCCTAGATATTGAATTATTACATTTCTAGTGTTATATTAGTAGATAGGATAGAACTCGTCATTGCACCCTTTCATTATAATTGTACCATTTGTCTCCCATATATATACCAAGGATATCTAGTCTTAGGAGGAACTTATCTCATCTTGTACATTGAACATATTGTAAACGGAGGTTTCCCCCTTGAAGTGGATTGTTATTCATAAAAATTTATCAATCTCAAGTCATTGGTTCATAGCATGTGTGGTATTCAGGGAGGGAGACCTGGAGGGATTTCGATCTAGTGTCTTAGGAGAAAGGGGAGTGTAGTGAGAGCTTAGTACGAGTTCAGAGCTTAGTGCAGGAGGGTAGGAGTGGAGTTGGAAGACATCTTTCTTGGGTGGCTCTATGTCAATGTGGGTTATATATGCTTCTATCTCCAAACAACTCCTAGGGTCGAATTCAAGTCTATCTATTGTTTTATGCACTGGATATTTGAATGGTGGAGAACACCATTGCCTTTTATTCTACATTTTCATTCTAGTTTACCAAGCATCAATTGCTTGTGAGTTCTATGGGGCTTCAACAAAGCTTAGGTGTGCAAGGTCATTAATTGGTCTCAGCATAGTGGACAATCCCAAGCTCAAGGACATTCAAATGGTTTTGAGGCATCATGAAGAAATTATCCATGTCGATTGATCCAGATTTTATGAGCAGAATGAAATGAATATAGATTATGAAAAGATTCTTAACACAAAATAACATAGATACAATAAAACTGGTTTTCTATTCAATAAGGAAATAAGTTGAAACTGTAAAATGTAGCAAAAAAAAAGCTTGTTAGAATGGTGTTGGCTTATCTCTGAGAAGAGATGCGACGACTGTGCTCATTCGTAAGAAGATGGTTACAATGAGGCTCTGAAGGCCTTTTACAATAAACAGGAATGTTAAAAACCTAGAAATCCAAAAACCTAACCCTAGGAGATGAAGCGCCAAAAGTCATGTGGGCCCCGTTTGGGTAAGTTAGTACATCAACTTCCCGAGGTCGTAACTTTTGCATACGATCTCTGTTTTAGGTGCACGATATCCCTTTGGAAAGGTCTAACTGAGAAGAACAATTTTTTATTGGCCCAAGGGAGTGCCTTGAATAGTCCCTTCGGCCCCAAATCCCCAAAAAAACGTCATTTAGGGCCTCAAAACGGCCCCGAAAGTTTGGAACCCGAAAAACTGCCAAGGTGGAAAACTGTTTTTCGAGCCAGTGGAATAGGTGGGTGGCCACCGCTATCCACCTGGATCAATCCTCCCTCCCTAGGAATCAATGGTATCCATTGCATTGAGTTCCCCCATCATATGAGGAAATTTCTGCTAAATTTGGCCTAGGGTGAGCCACTTTCCTTGGTGCAGGAGCTGCCCTGCTTTGACGACTCAATAAAGTTGGATCCTTTGTTGTCAAGTGCCCTTGATCTGTGTGTCCACAATATGATCATTGCATGCTTGTTGCATGTAGTCAGGGCTGAGCTTTGTTGGTGTCAACTGCTCTGCTATCTCCGAGGTATCCAATAATGGTGGGAAATATGGTTGAAGGAGAGCCATGTTGAAGACTGAATGCAGAACAAGGAAGGGGGGAATGTTGAGCTCAAAAGCATTGTCACCCACAACCTTGGTGATGGTGTACGACCCATAACGGAGTGGGCGAAGCTTCCGATGGAGCCCTGTAAGGCGTTCTTTCTGCAAATGCAACCAAACTTTGTCGCCCACTTGAAACTTATGTGGCACCCGATGTTGATCATGGCGTTGCTTGTACTTGGCATTAGACTTCTGTAGAATATCCTGAACCTGTTGGTGGATGTGCTGGATCCGCTCAATGAATTAGGTGGCTTTGTCAGCTTTTGGTGGAGCAGGGGACGAGTCACCCGAGGTGGTCTCTAGGGGTAGTGAAACATCCATGGGGCCCAATGGTTGGAATCCCAACCCCACCTGAAAGGGGTTGTGTCCAGTTGAGCTATGCATGGCTCGACTATAGCTATGTTGGACATAGGGAAGACTCTCATCCCATGTGCGGGGGTGTTTTGAATTGTACATGTGCAGAATATGTACGACCATCCGATTGATGACCTCGGTTTGGCCATCTGTTTGGGGGTGGAAGGCAGTGGATTTGGTGAGCTTGGTATCCAGTAGTGATAAGAGGCTTGACCAGAATGAGTTGAGGAACCGACTATCACGGTCTGAGATAATGTTTTGTGGGATCCCAAAATGTACCCATACTCATTCAAAGAATATTTTGGCAGTGGCTTTTGTTGTGTTGTTCTTCTTGCAAGAGGCTAGAATCACCATCTTGGAAAAGCAATCAACGACCACAAAAACACAGTCATTTCCCCTCTTGGTGGATGGGAGGCCTGACATGTAGTCCATTGAGATGGATTCCCACGACCTGTTAGGAGTAGGCAGAGGGGTGTACAAGCCCTATTTCTTAGTGGTCGATTTGGCAATAGCACAAGTAGTGCAGGACCTGATATACTTGCCGACATCCTGTCGAAGTTTCGACCAGTAGAAATGTTTCTGCAACACTGCCACTGTCTTTTCGATGCCAAAGTGTCCTGCCACCCGACTGTAGTGAGCTTCCCAAAGCATCTTCGCACGCTCGCTTGATGGAACGCAGAGATGGCCCATACGGCACAACAACCCGTCCTGAAGATGGAAATTAGCGACCACTGAGTTGGCGCCCAAAATTTGGTAGGTGGTGGAGAATTCAAGGTCTGTCTTGTAGAGGTGGGGCCATCTAGAGGTCTCGTGGCCGCAAGAGTCTAGCACCATGGTGAGTTCCGCGACTGGAGGTCAGCTGAGGCAGTCAATAACTCACTTGGTACTTCCTATTTTATACTTGATGTTGAGGTGGAATTGTCGTAAGTATGTTGACCACTTATGATGGTGGTCATTCTGCAATTTTCCTTGGGTCTGCATGAACTGCAGTGGCTTTTGATCAGTGTGGATGACTGTCTCCTTCCCAAGAATGTAATGTCTCCACTGGCGACAGGCTTGCACAATGGAGTACATTTCTTTGTCATAAGTAGAGTACTTACGGACAACATCTGATAGTGTCTCATTATGATATGCCACGGGGTGGCTGTGTTGAGTGAGAATGACACCCACTGCATAGTTTGAAGCATCTGTCTCGTTCTCAAAGGGATGTTGCAGGTGCGATAATGAAAGTACCAGAGATGAGAACAAATTCTTCTTCAAGTCATCGAAGGCTTGTTGTTGGGACAAGCCCCACATAAATTTTGCCTTACCGCCACCCCTAGTTACTTGGGTGAGGGCCCATGCGATATGAGAGAATCCCAGCATGAACCTGTGATAGAAATTGGTGAGGCCCAAGAAGCTATTAATTTCAGTGAGTGTGGTTGGGGCTGGCCAGTCATGGATAACCAGGATCTTGGCTGGATCCATATGTACACCATGTTGATCAACAATGTAGCCTAAGTAATGGACCCTGTCCATGCCGAAGGAGAATTTTTCCAAGTTTGCATATAGTTTGTGCTGCCACAGGGTGTGCAGAATCTATTGAATATGTTGCAAGTGTTCCTCCCAAGTCTTGTTGTAGATGAGGATGTCATCCAGATACACTACTACAAAATTATTATTGAAAGGTCGTAGGATATCATCCATCATCCTCATAAAATTTGTTGGAGCATTTGTCAAACCAAAGGGCATGACCAGCCATTCAAAAATATCTTATTTTGACTTGAAGGCAATCTTTCATACATCTATCTATTCTATTGGGACCTTGTGGTAGCTAGACTTCAGATCAATCTTACTGAAGTATTTTTTCCCCGTGAGCTGATCAAGGAGGTCGTCAATTCAAGGAATCGGGTACCGGTTCCAGACATTGATTTTATTCAAGGCCCGATAATTAAGGCAGAGTCGCCAGGTTCCATCTTTCTTTTGCACCAACACGATTGGGGTCCCACAAGGCGATGAGATGGGACAGATGTGCCCCTTTTGGAGTAGTTCTTGGATCTGCCTCTTGATCTCCTCATTTCTAACAGAGAGCAGTGGCAGACTGACCCATTGGGTAGCGGTGCGCCTGGGGTCAAATCGATGGGATGCTTGACCTGGTAGTGCGGAGGTACCCCGGTAGGAAAGGAGAAGATATCTGATTATTCTTCCATGACCTTATCCACTTGCTTCTGTTGTGTGGAAAGATCAGTTGCGGAGGCCCTGGATGTGGTTTTGATCTTTCGCTCACTCTGAGAAAGAATCACGAAGAAGACAAATTTCCCGGTTTGAGAGATGATCTTCCTGAATTGCTTGGCAAAGATCAAGAAAATAGCACTAGGAGGGATTGCCTCGGGTATCCTGTACAATTTCTTGTTCAAGGTAATAATAACACTATGAGGCCTAGACTCATATACAACATGATGTTT
>JASDQU010011244.1:102698-113897 GCA_032191745.1 Picea mariana
TCCCTTCAAAACTTGAGAGTTGCACATGCTCTCCCTTTTCAGAGAATGGTCACTAGACTCATTCCTCTTACATAGACACACCCTTAAGTTAATAGGGATACATGCTCCCCTAGCACAGCCATGAGATTTTGAACTTGCTCTTGTCACTTCACTTCTACCTTCATGAAGGTTGTTCTCAATCTATATGGTTCCTTTTTTTCCCTTGCTTATTAGGTTGTTCTAGCAACAATTTTCATTCATTATAGGTAAAGTAAATTGGCCTATAATCCTTTGATCGTGAGGGATAATATACATATACAAGGTTTAATCCTTCATTAAAGAAATAATTATGATTGCTACGGATCCTTTCAATCCATTCACATCCAAGTCTTTCTATTAGTTTCCATCAGCATAATCCCACTCTTGTAGGATTGGCTATCATTTCCCAAAAGAAATGATAGTCTTGTTCTGGAAAAGACTAGCATGATTCATTCTCATTGAGTCAAATCCTAACTAAATTTTAATCTACATCCTTCTCCTCAATGAACTTATGTAGATAATTTTTGTATGACAATGATACTCTCAGCGGGTTCATTTTAGCCTTGGTAAACTAGTCTTATGATTGTTCTCCAGACCATCCAGGCTTGTGTATGAATCATGCTCTACTAGATAGGTTAGGTTAGTATGCCCTCTCCCTTAAATGTTTCTAAGAAATAAAATCACTTGACTCTTTTGTGATCCCAAGCAGGCCAAGTATTTTTCCTATGCTCTGATACCACTTTGTAACACAACCGACCCCTATGTACCCTTTTCAGGATGGGGCATCAAAATTCATCTTTCCTTAATCATATTGAATCTTCTTTTCGATATATCCATCAATTTTTTCTCGTCAAGATCTTTCCAACCATCATTTCCATGCTCAAATCGAAGCTCCGGATTGGGAGTTATGCCCTTCCAAAGTTCTGCGAGAATCATTGGTCAAAGGCCACATGGTGCATACATGGGTCCATCTCATTCATACTATCCCAAGGTTCCTGAAGTCCCGGAGCTTCCTAGTGCTCCTACATCTATGGTGGAAATCCATACACTGTTAAATCCACTGACGAGACTTCATCATCATTTAACGTAGATGGTTACAGGAATTTGGGGATCGACATTTCGAATTTGAATCTCCCTTTTTCTTTCTATGTGCATATCCTCCAAAGTCCCAAAATCCATAGCTCTCGAAGGATCCTGAAATATTTCCACGTAGCTCTGGCCTTTGACCCTTTTGGCCTACCTAATATACTACACCCCAAACCTCGGGAGTTCTGAATCCACGAACTATCGAAGGGTCCACCCTTACATGCAGTGGTGCATTAAATGTAGAGGCAAGGATAGGTGGGTCCCGAGTACTCCACCCATTATTAGGCCAAGTGAGTATGTGCCATAGGGGGTGACACGCGGTAGGGAAATGACATGAGGCCCCATCAATGGGCAACATGTTTCATGTTCTAATGGGCACATAGGATTTGTGAAGAGCATGAATCAGGGTGACATGTGGCACATCAAACGTGGGTCCACGTCACCCAGGGTGACATCAGTGTGCCAAGTCGCTCTGGAATGAATGCCTTCCAACTCCCCTTAGATCTCAGGGCCTAGGTGTGTCCACATATATCCAAAGATATATGACCTCCACTACTTTGTAACTTCGGCATTCAGGAAATATGTCGTGTTACTTCCTCTTTTCTCTGAGAGTGGTCAGTATTTGGCTAATAACGGTCTAGATCTAACGATCATGGGATATCCCAAAGCTTCCCTGGATCTATGGTCTACGTCACTTCGCGAGTTCGATGTTCGGGGTCCCTCTCGCTTAACACTCCTTTTCACCCAGCGTGGTCAACATTGGATTGACCACAACATAGATCCAATGATCTGGGAATATCCCATTTTCCCTTAGATCAATGGCTCGAGTTACTTCACGTGTTCGACATTTGGGGATTCTACCCACTTAACACTCTTTTTCTCTTAGAGTAGGACTTTGTTGAAGTGTTGCATGTAAATCCTTCCACAGGTGGATCAAACAGTTGGGAGGTCCTCAATGGAGTCCCCAGATCAACGACTCACAACTATAGCTCAAGGGTCCCTTGGTATTAGTATTAGGCCACTCATAAAGGGACACTTTTCAACAAGAAACCCATTGGCAAGATAAGTGGCACATGGCTCAGGTCATCGACATCTCTTTTCTCTGCCACAAAACTACCACACATGGCATCACTGTCACACAACATGTGGAACCCCATGTTCTTCTGACGTTATACATGCATCCCCATGATCAGACGACTGAGAGGGATCCCAAAGGATCCGAATATCGATGACCCACAATACTTCGAAACTTTAGCATTCAGGGGTTCTGGCGTTATAACACCTATGTTGTCTTGAAGTGGTCAATGCAAGACTAAACACGACATCGATCCTGTTAGAATATGAAGGATTGTGCTCATTTTACCATTGACAATACCCTTGTCACCAAACCATAGGCCGAAGACACCCTCCGAGCACCTTGACCTTGACAGAGAAGAATATGGGTAGCAATCAATATCCAAGCAAGGCTAATGCACCAAGCAAGAATATAAACCAAATCTTATCAAATAGTCCCACCTAGAAACTAGTGCAACACCTTCCCCAGAAACTTGCACACAAAACTGCCAACTGCAGTGTGCACAACTGGCTCTCTGCGATTATGAGAATATGAATAATGAGAAACTGGTGCCCTGTATTTATAGTAATCTGACAGGGTTTCCTGGGTCTACTTCTGCTAACCTAGAGATTCTTCCCTTTCAGCTAAGGGATTTATTTCCACGATCCCCATCTTCTCTCAGAAATATGAAAAATTTATTTTGGATAGAGGTTTTGTTAGAATGTCTATTGTCTGCTCGTTAGTGGGGATATACTCGAGCTTTACCTCTCCTTCCTGGACTTTATCTCGAATAAAGTAGTATTTGATCTCAATGTGTTTCAACCTTTCATGAAACACAAGATGTTCTGATAATATTATACAACTCTTATTATAACAATGTATTATGGTATTCTAGAATCTAATCAAATAAGTTGGAGATTAACTTCCTTAACCATATTACTTCAGTTCATGCTTCACATGCTGCGACATACTCTACTTTTGCTGTGTTGAGTGAAACATAATTCTGTTTCCTGTTGCCCCAAGATATCATAGTGGAGCCCAAGCTGAAACAAATACCTGAAGTGCTCTTTCTCTCTTCTACACTTCCTGCCCAATCTGGGTCTGTGAATCCATGAAGTTGTATATTGCTAGATGCGGTATATCTCAAACCATAGTTTATTGTTCCACAAATATATCTTAATACATTCTTTGCAGCTATCCAATTCTCATGTCTCTGTTCCACCTAGAACTAGCTTAGTGTATTCACAACAAAGCAAATGTTTGGTTGAGTATTTACCAAATACATCAATGACCCAATTAGTTGTCGATATAGAGACGGATCTACTGGATTATAATCTGGATCCTTTACTTTTCTTATATCCACATTCATAGGAGTTTCCATAGACTTACACTCCATTATTCCAAATTTCTGAAGGATCTTTATTGCGTACTTTCCTTGTCCAAGGAATACTTCACCATACTTCTGCCATACTTCTAGTCCCAAGTAGTAATGCATGAGACCTAGATATTTCATATCAAATTCACAAGCTAATTCCTTCTTGCACTAGATGATGAGAGACTCTTCACCTGTTATGAATAGATCATCAACATAGAGAAGTAGGATTACAGGTACATTGTCCACGACTTTATAGTAAAGGTTTGGATCTACATGACTTTTGGAGAAACCAAGTCTCGTTAGATAATTGTCCATTCTGGCATACCAATCCCTTGGAGCTTGCTTGAGTCCATATAGAGATTTCTTTGTTCTGCAAATGTGAGTGTCTTTGGAATGTACCTCAAACCCTTGAGGTTGTTCAATATATACTTCTTCTTCAATATATCCATTGAGGAAAGTTGTCTTTACATCCATTTGATGTAAGTTCCATCCCATGGAAGCAGCAAGAGATATGATATCTCTGATGGAAGTATATCCAGCCACTAGAGCAAACATCTCATCATAATATTCTCCCTCCTTTTGGAAGAACCCTCTAGCTACGAATCTTGCCTTGTATTTATCCACGCTTCTGTCTGCTACATGTTTGATCTTGTGCACCCATTTTGAAGTTACCACTGATTTTTCTTTAGGTCTTGGTACGATTTCCCATACCTCGTTTTTCATAATGGATTGATGCTCTTCTGTCATAGCTTCTTTCCATTGTCCCTTTTGAACTTCTTCTTCAAATGTTGTAAGTTATTTCTGAATGTTCCTTCTGGAACCTTGAGTCTTTCTGTGTCTTGTAAGGTAGCTTCAAGCCAATCTGGTCTTTTCTTGGTTTTAGGTATGATATATGAATCAATGTTTTCACATGGCTCCATAGCATGATCAAGTAGTTCCTTTTTGTCATTTACGTTTTCTGTCCTTTCTTCGTTAAGTTCTTCAATCTCTTCTTCTTCTATGGATTTCTTGAAGGCCATATTCTCATTGAATGTTACATATCTACTGATTTCGATCTTGTGTTGTTCTGGAATATATATTCTATAAGCTTTGGATGAATCACTGTATCCCATGAATATCCCTTTCTTTCCTGAAGGTTCTAGTTTATTCCTCTTGTCCTTGGGAATTTGTGAGTAAACAGGACATCCAAACATTCTTAGATTTTCCACATTAGGTTTCTTACATGAGAAAGCTTCTTCTAGTGTCATGTCCTTCAATATATGATGAGGACTTCTATTCTTCAAATATATTGTTTTCATTTTTGCTTCTCCCCATAAGAACATGGATAGACCTTGATCATTTAGTAAGGCTTTTACGGTTTATTCAATAGATCTGTTCTTCCTTTCTCCTACGCAATTTTGTTGAGGATTATGAGGAACAACCAGCTCCCTCCTAATCCCCATCGTCTTGCACAATTCAACGAATTCCTTCGAGGTGTATTCTCCTCCATTATCTATTCTTAATGTTTTGATCTTCTTGTTCGTGAGGTTTTCTATTTCTTCTTTGAATTCTTGGAACTTGTTAAATACTTTATCTTTTGTCTTTAGTAGGTATAGCCAAGTCTTTCTTGAATAATCGTCTATGAAGATTACGTAGTAAAGAGATCCTCCTAGAGATTTGATTGGCATCGGACCACAAACATCTGAGTGTATTATATCTAGGATCTCCTTAGATCTATTTTTACTGCTTGGGAATGGTTTCTTGATATTCTTCCCAAGGTCACATCCCTTGCAGATTACCTCATGTGTAGATTTCAATTTTGGTATTCCTTCAACCATCTTTCTGAAAAAAGGTAATGCTTGATATTTGATGTGAGCGTACCTTCTATGCCAAAGCTCACTAGGGTTGACTTAGTCATGTACGAGAGATTCTTCATTATGTTCTAGTAGTCTATACAGATTTCCTTCATGACTTCCAATAACCCTAGCATTCTCTATGATGGAGTCTTTATGCCAAGATAACACCTTTCCACCCATGAAGGCTATTATATTTCCTTTGTCTTGTAGGAATGATATCGATACAAGATTCTTTTCTAAAAAAGGTACATATAAAACATTTCTTAAGTGAACATAGTTACCTATTTTGATTTTGATGGAGGCTTGTCCAAATCCTTCCATGGGGTAAGTGGTTTTGTCTCCAAGCTCTACCTTGTATGAGGTCTTCTTCTCATTTATATTTGAGAGTCTGGCTTGATCTCCCATCATGTTCCTATAAGCTCCACTATCGATTATCCACATGTCATATTCAATTGCTCCGGTAAGTGTTGAGTAGTGTAAAAGACTGATCGTTTCACTCATGTCTTCGGTTGACTAGTAACTGGTCATGCCTTGATCCAAAACTTCAACTTCATCGTTTTTGTCTTTTGAGAGAGACAAAAGGTGCATTGAGTTAGGGTGCATATGAATATATTCTTCTTGAGTGAGATGCTCCATAACAAGGTGTCGGATCTGATATTAGGGTTTCTACAACTACTTCTGCTAGTAACCCTAGCGGTGGTGTCTTGGAGGCTACCCCTGTTAGTAAACCTAGTGGCAGTTCCTCAGTGAGATCAATATCCTAGAGGCTATGCTTCCTTCCAATGTTTAGGCTAAATGAAGGAGGTGTGGGCCCATAACCTGTTAGAATATGAAGGATTTTGCTCGTTTTACCATTGACAATACCCTTGTCACCAAACCATAGGCCGAAGCCACCCTTTGAGCACCTTGACTTTGACAGAGAATAATACTGGTAGTAATCAATAGCCAAGAAAGGCTAATGCACCAAGCAAGAATAGAAACCAAAGCTGATCAGATAGTCCCACCCAGAAACTAGCGCAACACCTTCCCCAGAAACTCATGCACAAAACTGCCAACTGCAGTGTGCACAATTGGCTCTTTGCAATTTTGAGAATGTGAATAATGAGAAATTGGTGCCCTGTATTTATAGTAATCTGGAAGGCTTGCCTGGGCCGACTTCTCCTTCTGGGTACTAATTAATTCTTATTAATTATATTTCTACAGCCGACATCTCATCTAGGGTTTCATTTACTTCTTTTCTTCCTTCCTAAATATTCTAATCTCGTCATAGGTCACAATAGAGGTTCATACCTCCCCAAGATACCATAATATCAACAAATCCGTTGGTTAGAGGAGACCCTAAATAACTTCATATCTACACCTCTTGTCACTACACAACTGAGAAGGTGATTGGGGTTTACCAAGGGGACAAATCCCATGTTACGGTTAGTTGACCACCAACCTTCGGTCATCTGTCAAGTTATAGGTTCGATAGGTCACCTTCGGTGCATTTGGATGTGCAGTGTTAATTCACCCTGGAGTTCGGACTCCCAGAGTCCCAAACAAATTAGCTCATTTTCGAGTGTAGTGAAGAGTTCCATGGACCTGGTCCTATGGAACTTTATCAAACTCCAAAGACTACACCCTTTAACTCTTATCCAAGATTTGGATTAAGGTCGTGGGCATGAGCCCATGGTCACTTGGACAACTAATTTGAAGGGAATTCCCTCCAATTCACAAAACATAAGTTTTAAAATAGGGAGGGGTATTTTTGAACCATCCCGGAGGCCAAACTTGTCAAGTTACACACATACAAATGCAACAACTTACATGAGAGTAGTTAAGAATTATAACCATTAATTTTATGCGAAGCACAAGTAATCACAATTATATACTTTCAAATCATGCATCTCAATCCAGGTGCACAAAGTAAACAAAATACTTATTTATTATAGTCGATCATCGACCAAATAACTGTGGGTGTTCTCCTTTCCACCCAACCATAGGCTCAGAGGCATTCATTCTTATCACCCTGGCCACCCCCGTTCCAAGCCATGATATCACTAGGGAATTTTTGTAGTTTCTCATAGAATCTCTCTCGTTCACAACAACTTTTTCAATTCCTCAAACACTCTATCTTTGTCACAGCCTCTACGAGGTTTATCATATGCTCCCTCAACATCAAGCTCACGTTATTCTACTCAAGTCATGTTTTCTGAAATTTCTCAGAGATCCTTTCTCTTGTTCTCTCTAGTAACCATAACAACTTATCAAGCTTCCAGTTCTTCCTCTCAGCTAGAGAACCTCTTGCGCTCTTCCTCTTTCCTTCTTCATATCTGAGTTGCACACCCCCTTCCTCTATCTCATCTCCTTTGTGTGTATTCTTGCACTCCTTTTCCCTCCCCAAGAAGTTTCTCAACCTGTCCTGATCCTTTTGTTAGAAGAAACTTGGGTCATTTTGGGCCTACAGGAAAATTGATCTCTGTGGTACTTCATGCTAACAGTTTCTTGTCTCCTAAGCTAGACCCTCCATGCTTCCATTCAAGAGAGTAGTTGATTTTTCAACCACCAGTCCTTCTTTCATTAATGTATTCCTCCTTGGAATCCAGATGAGGCTTATTATTCCAACAAGGCGAATTTGGGTCATTTTTACATAATGAACCCTCTCCATAGTTTCCTCACTCTTTCCTCTTGTGATATCATGGCCAATACTTCAAGGCTTCACCCCCACATTCAATTATTGGCAATCTAAAAAATAATACATTTACATTGTTCCCATGCCATATCATGGTGATCATAATTAATGATTAATTACAAGCTGGGGGAAACAAGGGTGTTACAATCCCCTCCCCTTTAAAAGGAACATTGTCCTCAATGTTCTTTCTCAGTAACACCTATCATTATTTTTTCATTTAGTTTCTTTAGAAATCACGATCCTCTTTCTTGATCAGGTCCTTTCCAAACTCTTGGTCTTCATCACCTTCCTTCAATAATCTTGGCCAACAAGCATATTAATCACAATTTCATGCAAAAACAATTTATTGTTGTGCCAAATTCAAGAGAAAAATTTCAAAATCTAGCACAATACTTATCTATGTACCTCATGGATTCGCATCCACATGGTTGTCTTGTTATCTTGGCTCACTTTTTTTCCTATACATACCTATTTTGTGCATGATGTCAATCAATAGTTTATCAGAATCATCAGAGTCTCCTCTTCCTTGCGGTCACTCACCCTCCAGGCCCAATCTGAGGAATTCCCTTCTCTGCTATACCATCTCTTGGGCTATCCATATTTCCTTTCCAAGGATTTCTCACACAGGAAGAGTTCTAAAGACTTCATTGAGTCTTATAGTCGAGGAGTCCCTCGAAATTACTCTGTCGAGGTGTCCCTCCAGCTTGTGTTTCCAAAACCAACATATTCTAGGGCAATCATGGCTTACCATGGGGCTCTCATGTGTCAAAAATATCCTTTTTCATGCTTTCCATATTGACAACCTTCACCTCTCTTTCCTAGATAGATATTTTCTGTCTCACTTGTATCACTGATATACATAAATTATGAGATCTTATCATCAATTTCGAATTCAAATTTTTCTTGCAAATCTATCAAGCACAGATTTCCAAATTCCACATTTATTTTCAGATCTCTTCTGCATAGGAACCAGATTCACAAGCATGGGAATTTCCTTCCCATAGTAGTTTATCTCAGCAATAAATTGGTCTTCCTTATGGGATTACAACACTTCCATATCCAAGACCCTTTTCTTCCAATTTTCCCAAATGTAACTCAAATATCAGTTGTCTTTAATCAGTGTGCCAATCTTCATGGCCACATCCATACCTAATGTACCCTAAAATTGGGTTCAAGTCACCATACTTATGACAATAACCTCTCCATGGTTTGTTGGATCTCAACCAACCTCTTCACCATAGATTTAATCATTCTCATTCACTCTTACAACATGAATATGCTACCTGCTACGAGCTGATCACAATCCCAATTCAACACATATGAATCTAACATTTTCTCTTGAATGCACCCAATCATTCTTCCTTCATTGGTAACCATGGTGCCAATAGTCATGGCCACCCAAAATTTTATTTTCTTTAACCACTACACAATTCAGGTGGAGTATTAGAAGGTCTTCTTTCCTCAATGGAAAATCCATTGTCTACCCTCTTCTACAAATTTTTCATTTCCCCAATGCATTTCATGAAATGTGATAACTATGAGGACCTTTACTCCCAATATCCCAAGATTGGTTATCATACCTATTGTACTCTTTACACCTGCATTTTCTTGCAAGGATTACAACTCATCGTTGGCTGGAATGGACTTCCTCTCTCTATTATTTGAGTTCTTTTCTTGAATCATAGCCTACTTGGGTATGAATGGTATACAACAACCACTCAAAATTTATTTGCACATCTTTAAGAGAATGAAATCTTTTTAGAAGGGTTTCCTACCAAATTATTTCATACCTTATTCCACATAGGTATGAACATTTCTATACCTGTTGTGGCTGATATTTCCCTCTCTGGTATTACCCCATCAATGGTGCATTATGGGGATCTTTAAAGTCCCTTCAACATTTTTTTAACGACAACCTTATCATAGTCATCCTCTCCTTGAGGTTGTCCATCATTGGAAACTATCTTTTTCAACAACTCCAATTATTTCTACACATGACATATCATGTAGATAAAAATGCTTGTATCATAGCCTTCAAATCAATAAAACATTTTTTAGATATGTCTTAACATATATTTATGTACTTCATCGCATTATCTTTAATGTTTCCATGAGTGAAACACAAACAATTCTCAATTGTTTCTACAGTAATACAATCATCATCACTACGATGTCAAAAAATTTAAATTTATTTGTAAATCAATCTCTCATACCAGAGAAATAAAATAACCAGCAAGGAAGGGTTCAAGGAACTGTTCCCTCATCCAACTGAGTTATTTTCCAAGGCCTCACTTCCTTTACTTATCACGGCTTAACCAAGGCCATTCATTTAAATGTGCTTATTTATTCATTCTCCATTTTTCTAGCTGTACTTGCTCCCACAACTACTCTTTTAAGACCTACAACTCTATAAGTAATTATGATTTTTTAAAGTGAAAAAATCATTCCCCATTTTCCCTTATTTTCTTTTGCAATTTACTCCTTGTTGGGATCTTCCTCCTCTTTTCCCTGAACATCCTTGGTTAGGATCACCCTAACCTTTTGGATACATCATGCTTTAATAACAAACTTCTTGTTCATAATGAATCATGAACTTGTACATTCTACACATTAACATTTAGTTATCAGAATGGTCAACATTCATTTTCTAGTCTTTCATTCATGCATGATGTTTTAAAATGTAATCCATGATCCCACTACTCAATTCTCAACAATCATTAAGGTTTTGAATCTATTCTTCTAGAAGAGTATTCACATAGTTCCTCCATAGGGAACTCCTTTAGCATGCAACTTTGTTAGTGCATATCCTTCACTGCTTGTGATTGCCTCAGCCTTGAATAGCTTCAGTTGTTTACTAAATATTCCACAAGGAATATAAACATGCATCTCTGTTATGCCTCTAGATTATTTATCCACACATATTCCTTGTTTTGTTAACTTACATATATGATGCACTTAACCACACGCATAATCATAAGCCTATGTTTATCTACCATAGGTATATTTTGCAGCTCACATACATCTTTTCATTAAAATCACTTAACTAATGATTGTTCACAATTGTTCTCATGATGCCCTCAAAGGCATATTCATGTTTCCTTTTATCATGACAACAGAGCATCCTTGCTCATTTATTCTTTCACCATATATGTGCATC
>JASDQU010011244.1:118149-135293 GCA_032191745.1 Picea mariana
AGGTATATTTTGCAGCTCACATACATCTTTTCATTAAAATCACTTAACTAATGATTGTTCACAATTGTTCTCATGATGCCCTCAAAGGCATATTCATGTTTCCTTTTATCATGACAACAGAGCATCCTTGCTCATTTATTCTTTCACCATATATGTGCATCACTTGCACATTTAATATCATTCATTCATATCTATTTGGCCTTAATATCAATCTTCATATCAAGAAACCTCACAATGCATCAAATTCATGCACTCAAGCATATATAGACATAGCTAAACATTCATCATGCAATCTAATTTATTGCACCCTTTCCATGTCCTTCATGGACATATCAAACTTCCAGATCCTTCTCCCAAGGATATTACTACTATTCTCATGACAAGTTCCATAGATATACTCAACATTGAGCTTCCCTCTCGGTTGATAACTTGCAGTCATTCACATGATATCCACATGGAACTTTTACAAACATAGTCATAACTATGTTTCCCTTTCTATACGATAACATCTTGCAAGAAAACACTCTTGCCTCAACTTCCATAAAACCATTTCCCAACTCATAAATACATTCTATCCAATTTTAACAATGCCCAAGGTAACTAAACAACCAATCTAGCTTCCAATTGGTCTTGATCAGCAGACCTTTCGATCAAGGAAATCCTTTTCTAGATTCCCCTCACTACAATTTAAGTATACCAAACCATATCTATATGGATACTATCCACCAATGGATGTTAATCTAACCCATTGAGCATCTAGAATTGCCCAACACTTCCTTTACCACATTCAGAATCAACATTTAATTAACCATTTTACCTCATTTATAATAAATTTTAATGTCTAGTAACATTTGGACTATTTCCTTAAATCCAAAATACAATTTCGAAGTATCTTACTTACTAAGTATTTTAATACAGAACTCCAAAGTATATTTAGATCATAATCAGTCTTGGGAAAAGGGTCCACCTCTTTCTTTTTAAATTTTTGTATAGGTTCTAGTTGTTTCTGTCTACTCTCATTAAAAATAGAAGATGGGTTGCAAATGTAGATCATCCTTAACCAGTACGCCTAGAACTCTTTATTTTCTTCAACAACAACTAAGGATGGAGGTCACTCTACTCCTCCCATGGGAATTTTTTCATATTATTTTCATACTATAAAGAAAGGGAGGTTGTTGGTATTTCTCACTCAATCACTCCATATTTCTACAGCTTCGTTTATGAGCTTAATTAAAAAAACATTTCCCAACAATTCATGTACCCAGAAACAATATTTGTTTCTCAGTTCTCTTCGAAACCTGAGAGTTTCACATTCTCTCCCTTTTCAGAGAATGGTTACCAGACTCATTCCTCTTGCATAGAAACACTCTTAAGTTAATAGGGATACACACTCACCTATCACAACCACGAGGTTTTGAACTTTCTCTTGTCACTTCACTTCTACCTTCATGAAGTTTGTTCTCAATCTATAGGGTTCCTTTTTTTACTTGCTTACTGCATTATTCTAGGAACAATTTTCATTCATTATAGGTCAAGTAAATTAACTTTACAATTTCCATCAATCCTCTGATCATGAGGTATCATACACATATACAAGGTTTAATTCTTAACTAAAGCATTAATTATCACTGTTAGAGATCCTTTCAATCCATTCACATCCAAGTCAACTATTAGTGCCCATTAACATAATCCCACTCCTATAGGATTGGATATCATTTCCCAAAAGAAATTATAGGATACCTCTCCCACATACTAGCATGATTCAATATCATTGGGTAAAATCCAAACTGAATTTTAATCTATATCCTTCTCCTCAATGAACTTATGTTGATAATTTTCGTATGGTAATGATACTTTTAGTAGGCTCATTTTATCCTTGGTAAACTAGTATTATGACTATGCTCTAGCCCATGCAGGCCTGTTTCTGAATCATGCTTTGATAGATAGGGTATGGTAGTATTCCCTCTCCCTTAAATTTTTCTAAGAAATAAAAATCACTTAACTCTTTTGAGAGCCCAAGTAGGAAAAGTGTCGTTTCCATGCTTTGATACCACTGTGTAACACACACGAACCATGAGTACCCTTTTTATGGATGTGGAATCAAAATTCATCTTTCCTTAATCATATTGAATCCTCTTTTCGAGATATCCATCACTTTATTCTCGTCAATACATTTCCAACCACCGTTACCATGCTCAAATCTGATCTTTGGATTGGGATTTATGCCCTATTGAAGTTCTGCAATCATCATTGTTTAAAGGACATGTGTCACCCACGTGCATCCATCTCATTCATACTATCCCAAGGTTCCCCAAATTTCGGGAGCATCCTAGAGATCCTACATCTATGGTGGAAATCCATCCACCATTAAATCCACAGATGGGACTTTGTTCTCATTTAAGGTATAGGGTTACTGGAATTAGGTATTAGGAACTTCAATGTTGAATGCCCCTTTTTGTTTCTACACACATATCCTCTGGAGTCATGAAATTCTGAGCTCTCGAAGGATCCTAAAATCTTTCCACGTAACACCGGCTTTCGGCCCTTTCATCCTACCTAAGATACTACACCCCAAACCTCAGGAGTTACGAAGTCCTAGACTCTCGAAGGGTCCACCCTTATGCGAGGTGGTGCATTAAATGTAGAGGAAAGGATAGGTGGGTCTTGAGTGCTCCACCTATTATTAGGCCAAGCGAGCATGTTCCATGGGGGTGACATGTGCTAGGGAAATGACACATGGCCCCATCAATGGGTGACACATGTCATGTTCAAATGGGAACATAGGTTCTGTGAAGAACATGAATCAGGGTGACACGTGGCACATCGAATGTGGGTCCACATCACCCTAGGTGACATTAGCATGCCACATTTCTATGGACTGACAACCTTCCAACACCCCTTAGATCTCACGACCGAGGTGTATGCACCTAGATCCAAAGATCTATGGCCTCCGTTACTTCATAAATTTGGCGTTTAGGAAATAATCTGTGTAACTTCCTCTTTGCTCCTGTAGTTGTCAATGTCGGGCTGACCATGGTATATATCTAACAATCATGGGAGATCTTGAAGCCTCCCCAGATCTACGGTCTGTGTCACTTTGCAAGTTTGGCATTCAGGGTCCCTCCCGCTTAACACTCCTTTTCACCCGGAGTGGACAACATCGGATTAACCACGACATAGATCCAATGATCATGGAATATCCCAATTGCTCTCATATCAACAAATCATGTTATTTTGTGTGTTCTTCATTCAAGGGTTTTACCCTCTTAACACTCTTTTTCTCTCATAGTAGGACTTCACCGAAGTACTACACGTGATTCCTTCCACTAGTGGATTGAATGATTGGGAGGGGTTCTCAATGGAATCCCCAGATCAATGAATCCAAACTCTAGCTCAAGGGTCCCTTGGTCTTAGTATTATGCCACTCCTAGAGGGACACTTGTCAACCTGAAACTCATCGAAAGGATAGGTAGCACATGTATCAGGTCATCAAAATCTCTTTACTCTACCACAAAGCTGCCACACATGGCATCATTTTCGCTCAACATGTTGACCCTCACGTGCTCTCAACATTATACACATGTCCCCACAATTATATGAATGAGAGGGATCTCGAAGGAACCAAAGATCGACGAGCCACAATACTTTGCAACTCCGACATTTAGGGGTTTTAGCGTTATAACACCTCTATTCTCCTGAAGTGGTCAACACCAAAATGAACATGACATCGATTCATCAGTAAGAGGAGACCCCAAATTCCCTCAGATCTATGTCTCGCGTCACTACGTGACCAAGAAAATGATTGGGGTTTATCAAGGGTACAAATCCCATTTTACGGTTAGCCGACCACCAATCGTTGGTCATCCGTCAAGTTACCAGTTCGACATGTCACCTTTGGCACATTTGTATATGTAGTGTTAATTCACCCCAGAGTCTGGACTCCCGGAGTCTGGAACAACTTAGCTCCTCTTCGAGTGTAGCAAAGAGTTCCATGGACTTGGTCCTATGGAACTTTATCAAAATCCAAAGACTACACCCTTTAACTCTTATCCAAGATTTGGATTAAGTCCATGGGCATGAGCTTGTGGTCAGCTGGACAACCAATTTGAAGGGATCACCCTCCAATTCACAAAACATAAGTTCTAAAATAGGGAGGGGTATTTTCAGACCATCCCGGAGGCAAAACTTGTCATCTTGCACCCATACAAATGTAACTTCTTACAAGAGAGAAGTTAAGCATTATAACCATTAATTTCTCGTGAAGCACAATTAGTCACAACTGCAGACATTCAAATCATGCATATCAATCCAAGTGCACAAAGTAAATGAAATACTTATCTATTATAGTCAATCACCGAACAACTAATTGTGAGAGTTAGCCTTTCCACCCAACCATAGGCTCAGAGGAATTCATTCTTAGCACTCTGGCCACCCCCGTGCCAAGACATGATATCACTAGGGAACTTTTTCAGTTTCTCATAGACTCTCTCTCAGTCACAAAAAATCTTGCAATTCCTCAAAGACTCTCTCTTTGTCACAACCTCTGTGAGGTTTATCAGGTGCTACCTTAGCATCAAGCTTGTAGTCTTCTGCTCAGGTAATGTTTTCTGAAATTTTTCACATATCCTTTCTCTTATTCTCTCAAGTAACCATAAAATATTATCAAGCTTCCATTTCTTCCTCTCAGCTGGATAAAATATCATGCTCTTCCTTTTTCCTTTTTCATATCCAGGTCGCATACCCCCCTCCTCTGTCTCATATCCTTCATGTATATTCTTGCATGCATTTTCCCTCCCTAGGAAGGTTCTGGACCTATCCTGTTCCTTTTTTTAGAAGAAACTCGGGTCAGTCTGGGCCTGTAGGAAAAATGCAGTCTATGGTACTTTGGGATGACAATTTTTTTTCTCCTCGGCTAGACCCTCCATGATTTTCTTCATGGGGGTAGTTGATTGTTCAACCACCCATCCTTTTTTCATTTATTGATTCCTCCTTGGAATCTAGATGAGGCTTATTATTTCAACAAGGAGAATTTGGGTCATTTTGACATAATGAACCCTCTCCATAGTTTCCTCACTCTTTCCTATAGTGATATAATGGCCAGTACTTCAAGGATTGACCACCACAATCAGTTGTTGGAAATATAAACAATAATACATTTACATTGTTTCCATGCCATAACAGGGTGATGATAATTAATGATTAATTACAAGCTGGGGGAAATATGGGTGTTACATCTACCAAATTCAACCAATGACTCCCACCATATCTCTGAGTCATCACATAATCATCTACAAGTCACCAAGGTGTTCTATGCCTCATCCAATGTTCCATACCAAAGGAAAGAAAGAACCACACAAGTCACTTGGTATGCATTCTTCCCATTCAGGTTGACCTCCAACAGTTCTTGGTCAACTTTCTTACTAACTCCATAAGTGTCTTGGAACAAAACTTCCTTGCACCACTGTAAACATCCAAACTTTGGCATTGTCTTAGACAATTTTTAATTCACCACCTGACTCAAAAAACATGGCTAAGGAACTAAGCATTGGGGCACCTCACCCATCCTCTCCACTCAGCATAGGAAAACTTCACTTCCCACTTCACCGTAGTGACATGTCCAATGCACCTCATTATAGAGTTAGGTAGCTTCCACAAGCCACCTCCATGGTTGCATCCAAATCTACCTAAGTACACCACATGACTCATCTAACAAAGTTGTCCTAATCTCTTCACATGTTCACCCAACCAAAGCATCCAAAACTACTCCATGAATTCTTCAAATATGAACCACCTAATTCACCCTAAAATATGTCAATTTTCACCGCAGAAACATAATTCACTTGAACCACCAAGTCATATGTCTTCCATTCAAATAAATCACTACAACACTTGGAAAATGCAAGAACTAAAACCAGCCATACCATTTCGATGGCATCCTTCGCTGCAACCATGTTCTAGTCATGTTGTCTTGGAAATCTGCTTGCCCAAGCAATTGACTCTTCGTATGAATCCACCTCAACCAATTTCCACTGTGATACAAGGATGAGTCCATACATCCACTTTCGAAATCCACATAAGTCCAATTTGTTTCATGTAATTGGCCAAACTCATCTCCAATGTCTTTACATCTCCACAACTTGATTTTTTCTACTTCAAGGTGCCATGCACCATCGCCCGACTTTCAATTCATATTGTTGCTAACTAACTATTGTAACTCTATGAAGAGCTACCTCTTCCGAAGGCTGTGATCCCAACAACCTAACTCAACTCAACTATTGTTCTCAATGATGCACGAAATGAAGACATCATGATGGAAATGTTCCTAACCAATGCTTTCTGTAGAGATGATCTAGGTCACCCCAAGTTGTCCAATGCACCTGATTTCTTCACCTTATTGCAACCCAGAACTACATTTTTCTTCTGTGATAACTTCTATAGTTATATCTATGACAAGTTGTTCAACCGATCCTACATTCATCTTCCTTTCCCAAGTGCTCATTGTTCGCAATTAACTTTGAGCTTGGTCTCTCAAGGGTGCACAACAAGTCTAGTATCAACTTCTATCCTGAATAAAACCAAACAATTTTTCCTATGAGATCAAATAGGAAACAATTTTTTCGATGCATTCTACGATCACCCACCCTATCCAAGTGCTTCATGTCACCACAAAATATTCTCTTGATCTACACGAGGTGTGCACCTAGCTCAACCTTTTCATTGCACCATCAATTGAACATATATCACAAGTCTGTTGCACATTTTCTAATGAACAACTTCACTGCACCAAACCATTCACCAAGTTTATGAACATTACCACTAAACTGACTTCGCAATGAACAACCTTCACAAGGAACAAACTTCTCAATAAGTGCATCCCTCCACAACTATTCTTACTGCAAGAGTGGTGAAGAGAACCAAATTGATATGATACCATCTTTCACATCCCCACAATGTGTCTTACATTCATGCACCTCTTGAGGGAGTACATCGCTATGAGGTTTCTCACTTGGTTGCTTGGAAACACCAAGGTTACTTCATCAAGACTACACCTCTTCACCTAGAGAATACCCATACTCTATTTTAGGCTACCAATGAGTAACACTCCTACTCTAGTGAAACTATTGTATACTTAGACATTTGTTAACTTCTTTAACACTTAGTCATATTTAAGCATACATCCATGAACATGAGAAGCTACGATAACAACAATGGAATGGATGAAAGACAAACATAGATATAGTGAGGGTGAAAAACATTGTTCCTAACACCCAAATAAGTCTTTGCTATTTCAAAAAAGTTACAACATGAGAACTACCAGCTCAGTTTACAACTTCAGCAAAGTCAAATGACTCGCCTCACCTTAGCAAGATACTCATGAACATATTTTTCACCACAATAATCTTTGTTGAAACCATCTTATTAGCTACCTATGGTGCACCTCATATGTTCCCCCAACCAAAAAAAATTACATCTCTTTGTTTTTGTAGACTCTATCTCTTCATTTCCACATACTTCACAGATTTTGGTTCTACCTCACACATGCCTCCACATACCTACGTTTCTAGACTTAGCCAAAATATTCCCAAGATAAATTAACCTAGATCTATCTTTCAAGCCCTACTCGTCAAGGAAACACAAGTCCTCCTAGAGTTGAGTGACTTGGATCCTTAAGGGAACTCCTCCTCTTCATCTTCCTCAGAATCGCAGATCTTTCCTTATCTCTCCTTGTCTTGCCAAAACTTTTGCCTTCCTTGGTAGTGCACCCTTGTTCTCTTATAGGCTCTCCAAAGGTCACCATAGAGAACCATCGTGTACTTTGGGGGTGTCTCTCCCCTTCGTGAACCCATGTCCAAATGAATCCTTGATTCTCTTCACAAACATAGCCTCCCAAAGAACCCCATGCACTCACCAACTATTGTGTCCCTTGGGACCAGTGCACCCATCCTTGGTGTACCCCTCATGTTGGTGCACCCTATCCATTAAACCAACTTGTCCACTTGGGTTCATGTTTCCCTTAGGTGAGTCAATCCGACTTTCCTAAGTGTGTCCCCCATGCCTTAGTTGATTTTCCCTTCATCGATGGAGCACCCAAGTCTTTCCCTCAACTCTTCACCAAAGTGTTCATTGTTTTATTTTCATCACAAGGCACCTTGGGTGGAGTCATCCCTTGGAATGTCACACACCCAAGGAACCCTAAATCCATTTTGATATGAAGATGTACATTTCTTCATTCGTACTTAGTGTCTTTCCTACCTAATTCAGTCTATGGTGGAAGTGCACGCACCTGAGATAATATCCTAAGGCCTTACATGGACCAAGATGGAAGGACTCTTCATGAAGCAGTTTGTGTTGTGAGTACATTAGTTAGAGAATAAACTCATTAATTTGAACCTGAGAAGCTTTGAAACTATCCAATATTTCTTCACCAAGTTTAAATCAATATTGTTTCTTCTCAAATTGTCTGGAATAGACAAGATGGAGAAGGAAGACAAACTCATTCTCTCAATTTTTTCCAAGACAGGTCCTAAATACTTACTTTTCTTTTCTACCTTCCATGCAACAAAATATGCATTCAAAATGGTTGTGTTTTCAATTAACATCATAAAATCCAGGGGTAAACTCAATCTGGTAGTTCATTTAATCATCAACCCAAGGTTCTATAAAGCTTGCAAGGTACCATGTGTTGTATACATGGAATAAGGTCCTTGTATTGACTAAATAAAAATTATAGTCTTATTGAGTTCTAGTTTAGAAAAGATAACCTCATCATTCTATGCAAATGAATTAAAATAAATTTATCTACTCTAATGAAAAATTTAAATAAAAAACCAAACTTGTAAATATTGCAAACATAAATTGATTCTTCTACAATTAAACATTTAAATAAATACTAACACTATGGTTTCATGCACAATTTATGGCTCCTCTAAGAGTGCTATCATCAGTGACCTAGTATTGTAATACAACTTATTTTCAGGGATAATTTTAAGTATGGAAATGTATATTATAATGTAGAAATCTGGGCTAATCTTACTAGTCCTTAATATACAAAATGTAAAATGTTTGGTGATAGTTTTGTAAAAATATTTAAACTTCTAAGTATTTGTATAGTTTCTATAAAATTTTGGTGATTATCAAGGTAAAATAATTTTATTATATGGAATTTGGGCGAATTGTTGTTAGAAAAATGGAAATTGACGAATCTTGTTTTGGGAAAAACCATGGAAAATTAACCCATTTGCAAAAATTATCCCCAATGATCAACATTAGGGATCAATCCCAAGGATGAGGCCCAATTATACTCCCCTTATTTTGTGTGGAATGGTCCTCCATGTTACAGTCCATCAATCGTTCAATGGGATTTAATAGTTAGTTTAAATTTATTCTTTTATGTGTTTATTTTCATTTTTTGATTTTTTTTTTGTATAAGTGCAGAAAGAAAATGATCTAATAATTGAAAGTAATATGTGCTAAAGGATAATCTATATCCATAGTCAATAAAACCTATCTGAGGGTATAGAAACCTAGAAATAAATAACTATACTCGAATATTTTAGATAAGATAAGATCAAGGAAAGAAATAACTTAATAAATAGAAAGAAATTAAATTAAACATGAGACAAAAAAAAATACTATAACATATCAACTACTAATACCAATAATAATTTATTGAGTATTATAGAAATGTATTCAAGCATAAAGAATAATCTTAATTGCATTCAAAGTCTTACTACAAACACCCAAAATATTATGTTGTTCGTAAAATAATCCACAATATAAGAAAAAATGGCACCTGAATTTAGTAAAACCATATTGGCTCATACAGAGCTTCTGAATTATGATTCAAAATAGTTTTCAACTGTAAAAGTCCATAATTTATTCTACAATCCTATAGCCTCCATGAAAGACGTCGATGCCTCTATTTATTTAACTTTCAATGACTAAAAATAGTATTGTCAGAGTAAGAAAAAATTGAAATAACTGAATCAAATTTACATGTCAAGATGACTCATGCAAACTAGGTGACTCTGTGGTTGCATGCTCACCATCATAGAAATACCATTGTGCAAACAATTCATTACACACATGAGTGTAAAGAAACTGGTGTTAATCCATCAAAATATTGAGGGTTTCCTTTCTTTCTTTGAAGTTTTGAGTGTATTTTTCTATTTTTGGAATCAATAGCTCCAATCTATCAACTTTCTTGACTTTAGAGACCAAAAATTTATGAAAGTGGAGAAGCTCTATTGCACATATACTTTTTACATGTTGTTCATGTTTTTGGGTAGCTTGCTAGAATTCTGACATCACTTCTTCAAACCACTGGAAATCCTCTGGTGACCCAAAATTTGCCAACTATTGATAGACCATTATTTGATTGTTCTTTTCCCATTATTTGATTGTTCTTTTCCCATTTTTTGTTGCAGGTTGACCATTGATCCTCCATTTGAATCTTCAACACAATGGCTAAATTCACCTAGTACTGAGCATCTCCATGCATCCTATATATAGTATCATCGGTTAGAATTCAAATTCCATGGTATTCGTCACCTCGATCTCTCTAGATCTTCTTGATATATTCAATCTAATCTAAGACATCGACACCTTTCTCTCTCCATTTGAGAACTTCTTTATGTGCTACATAAAACTGTAACATCTCTTCTTGCAAGTTTTCTTCCTTTTGAAAAAATGTATTTCTTAGCTACTCATGCCTAGCATGCTCTTCTAAAATATCTCCCATAAAATTGGATACAACCTATGTGTCTTCCTTGTAATAATGTAGATGATGTTTGAGGGATTTCAATTATGTTTGCATACCCTCCACTTCTTTTTCCTTTGTTATATCCTTGTTAATTTTTTCATGTGATGTGGATACTAAAATAGTTAGTATCTCACTCAATTTGGCCTTTCTGGCGCATTGAAAAAGGATTTCATGGAACTATACAACAGAACATTGTCTAGACTAATTTTTTGTTTCGTCTGTCTCCTCTTAACAATGAATTTACTCTTTCGATCATAGGTAATAGACTCCACATCTTCCACCTCATTTATTAGCTTGAGAATTGGTTTATTTCTCCTAGAAAAAATGTTCTCAATGGTACCAAGGATATGGAAACGATCCATAATAGGTTATTTTCCTTTGTCCATTGCCTGGGTATTTCTTGATGCTTACTTTCACATTGGTGCTAATGTGTATGTTTTTTGTTGGCCCTAACTAGGTTCTTGCCTTGTCGAAGGTAGAATAGTTTCCTTAGAGTGGGTTAAAATGAGTATTTGAGTTTCACCAGTTGCTTCAAATGTAGCCTCACTCTTCTTGTCAAATTATTGAGTTGTGTTAGACCCTTCACATTTTTCAGTGGAATGAGTCGCAATGGGCCCATGGTATAGTTTTTTCGTGTTACAAGAAACTTCAATATTCTTAATGGGAACAATTGTCTTCACCACCTCCTCCTCTTATTGAGTCAAGTAAATTGTTATTTTAGGAGGGGTCTTAGTGCAACGAGATTCTATTGGATGTACAATAGGTTCTCATGATTCTTCCTTACCCTTCTTCCTCTTTTTCTCATCTTGTTCTTTTGGAAATTCTTTTTCTTCCTTGTTTTGTTCTTCCAGATATTCCATGCTCTTTTCTTCCCTCTATTTTCTCTATTTTTCCTCCAATCATTTTCTTCTTTTTTCATATTCTTCCTCTCTTATTTGTTTTCACATATATTCTTGAGTAGTATATTCTTCACACTTCTTTTTCAATTCTTCTTTAGTCTTATGATGAATCTCTTGTTCTTGGAGTGATCTATTTTTCTCTTCTTGGATGGACTATATCTCTTCTTATTCTTTCAACCATATATATTAATCTCTTATAGATTGGTATTCTTCTCTATTGGTGGCTTCTCCTTGGGTTATTACCTCCACCCTTTCATCTCAATATATATATTTGAAAATTGTGAGAGTAGGGGTGGCCTTCCTCTCCAAATAATTGTCCTCAATGTTCTACATCCTCAATAAATCATTCTTCTTTCCACTTTGCATGAGAATATGGACATTCATAGGAAAATTGATCAATATGTTTAGGTACTAATCCCTTCAGGTCATGTCTCCTACAACTACCCGTGTCAAACCTATATTCTATATGGATTAGACCCTCCTACTTGGCATGTGTTGTATCTTTAGAAAAATATTATCTGAAATGAAAACCACAAGTAATGAATATCCTCTTATTATCCTTAATCAAAGGCGAATAAATATTTGAATAATAGTTTGATATCACATTTCCTTAAGAATTATATCATCAATAACATATCCGAGAAGAAGGTGAGGTGGACCAGTAGCACCGAATATCCAAAGATATGTATGTTTCTCTTTTATGTACCAATTACCAATGTGTGAAAGAATCTTTTTCCCTTCTTGGATAGACTTGGAAACTCTTGTTGGAAAATAATAGACTATAGGGGAACCGAGGATAAGTCACAAATCATGGAATAAGACCTTTATATTTCTTTCCCACAAAATATTAAAGTAAACATGAACAAGGGCCTCTGAAACATTCCAACTAAGGTTTAATTTGGAAAAGATATTTATGGTGCATATCATGTCAAGAAAGTAGAAATCCATGTAAAATCAAGGAACCTCACCTGGCTTGGGGTTTTTAGATTTCTCAATTATAACAGTAAGATGTTTGGTGATAATGTATCCCCAATTGAACATATTTCCAGTGGTGTCCATTGTGTGAACCAATGGCGTCCATGCCTTAGTAAACCGAGAGCACTCTTTCTCTCCATATAATCAACATAAAATTACCATTATGTACATGTAGGGTTCTCATAAAACTATAATGTTGTAACACCTTACATATCGATTGAAGAATTTTTTTCCCTCTTTCCACTAGTTGGATAGGATTCTACCTATATCATGTTGGTCATGAAACGTTTTCACAAAATCAGTGTTGAGAAACACTTCTGATTATTGGAACTTATAATACTTACTAACCTCCTAGGTAATAAATATCCCCACACAATGTCCCTTCTCATCATTGTATGAACATTTCTTGCAATCGGTATGGATGGTGATCCAATCTAGTTCTTCAACGCATAGAAACATTGGGGCCCTCACTTCAACTAAACAAAACCGAGACCTTCAAATATTATGAAACATCATATCATCCATCTCCCTAATATTAATGTCACTATGTAATGTTGATTAAGAGTAATCCTCATCCCTAAATTTTATAAATAAATCATTACATCTCGGCAAGGGAACTTGTGTTTTGGTGATTGGCTTAGTATCCTTGTATATTGGTGGCTACACAAACGCTTTCCTCAAGGGAAGCTTGATTATTGGGTTTACATGATTTATTGGCTTTGATCCTTTTATGGACATTGTATTGGATGCTTCCCCTAGCTCATTTCCTTTCCCTCTTAGTGTTTTGTGAGACTATAAAACCAAGGATCTCCCTGGTGGAAATGTACCCATAATAAGACCATCCATCCATGCAATTATTATAAAAAATTGACAATCATCTAAACATAATTAAACTAAACATGGTGACAATGAAGTGTTATTGAAACTATAGGAACCTGATATTAATGGAATTGAGCCTAATTAAACCACTTACTAAAGACAAGGAGATAAAAAAATGAATAACAAACACTAATTATATTTCTTGAAAATCCATACAATGATTGATGCATCAAGTCTAGAGAACAAAAAAATAACAATGATGAACATTCAAACACAATGAAAAGTGAGGAAATTGACTATCCAAGTTTGAATTTAAATTCCAAGGACCAAATATAGGTTCCTAGAGAGGATGAAATCTTAGTCATTCAAATCAGTTTCTATAAATATTTTTGTTTAAATGATACTTCCAACTACTAAATTTGCATTAAGAATATATTTTTTTATTGGATGAGGGGAAGATATCACTTTCTATTCATTTTGGCACTTTTGAAACTTGTTCTCTTTGTCATGCTTTACCTTGTTTATTGGTAGTCATAAAAAAATGTGCATCAGGGGCTTCAAATCCTCATTATTTCAACACATTTTCATAAAATATAGAAAGAATATTATTGGAATGTTCCTTTGGATTAATCAACATGCATTACTTCACATGTTAGAAATCGGTGATAGATGCATCAAAACCCACCAATATTGTTATTTTGACACCTCTTCGAAAAACCTTGAAGAGAATATTCTGAGAATATTATTTCGACGTCTAGAGAAAAATTACTCCATTGAAATTTTGTATTGACCCTTGATTCACCTTTGGTGCACTTTTCCTATAAGGATTCAACGAAATTCTAAATATTTCAAAATCCATTGAGAATCGACAAAAATATTTTACACCCGAAATGATATCAGGAGTTAACAAAAATGTAGGCCACCAAAATCATATCAGGACTCAATGGAAAATATGAAACTCCAAAAATATCGATGCTTATACAAAAATTTCGACCTTATATGATTATCGGTTCTTAGGGAAAAAATTCTACTTACAAAATTTCTACCAATCCTCGATGAGCTTATCGACACTTCCTAGATATGTATCCTTTCAATGTCGTTGCTTGGAGAAAAACTAATTCTTGAAAATTTTTACCCGATACCCGATGATTGTATCGATGATTTGGGAAATGATATCATTTTTTTATTTTTTCTTCATATATTTGACTTTTTCTTTTTTTTAACATCCCCAAGATTAATTGAGGAACATTGCTCGCATATAAAACCACATAAATTAAAAAAAAAAAAAATGCTAATTAATTTATGTAGCTTACCAATTATGAATTAAACACATATTTAACTAGATTTTGATATCCATAACTAAATGTATATAAAAAATTATAAATGAATATAATGTAGACAAATGATGATCTACAACAACAAATAAAAACCATTTTCATACAAATTATAACATGCACAACCATAAAACTCATAAGATAACTTAGAAAATAAATAAACGCTTAGATATATTTTTTTTAAATCTTTTGCAACCAATTGCTTGGGAAGGAAGTTCCACCAAAACATAGAGTTTCTATTCCAAATATCAACACCATGCATCCCTAAGTTGGGGCTAGGAATCCATAAGAGAAGGGTGCCTCTCGTAGTCCCCTCACAACTCAAAATCCCTCAACTCATTGGTATTATCCTACAACTATCCCAAATTTCCTCTAGCTCCCTTCCTCTTGAGATTCCCAATCTAAGGAATGTACTCCTTCACTTCTCTCAGTACATGGGGCCTCCCATTATTTTATCGGGGTCTCTCTAGCACAAATAACTAGGAATCTCTCTGTTGGGAACTGAAGGGAATTCACTGCTAGGAAAAACTACCAAGAAAACAATAAAAACACTTGTTGTTATTGTGAAACACGCCTAGGAGTTCACTCTTTAGGCTTGTGAACGTGGATCTTTAGCATTCCGATCCAGAACACTCCAAAAATTCTTCAACCTGCTCCAAAATTCACCCATCCCTCTTGGTCTAACTCTAGTTCTCTTTTTGCTTGCTCCCTCCTTGTTGTTCATATCCAAAAAAAATGAATGTGAAAAATTGTGTATTCTCCCCATATGATTTTCCCCTATTTTCCCAAGACATTTGAATTCTCACTCTTCCCAATGTTGATTGTACTGCATCTCCCATGTTTCCAATAACTATGTGATGTGACTCTCACACCTATGCTCTTACATGAGTTTACTGATTGGACTCATACACTCAAACAGAAAATAGAAGTTATCCCCAATGATAATAAAATTCAAAAATATGGATTTGGATTAATACCCATAATTAATATCCACCTTGGACCCCTCATAGACACTCGTCTTGTGGATAAATCAGCCCCCATATCTATCTATATTTCCTAGAATCTAGCATCACATTATATTTATTAAAATCAGAAAATACAATTTATATATTACATCACTTTCCCATAGCCATATTCCTATCTACATTATGCATTAATTAAAATGGGTATTATATTAGGGATGTTACATTCCCCCTCCCCTACAATTGTGCACCTCCCTCGGTGCACAATACCATGCCAAAATACATATACAAATTTACATCATAATATTCAAAAAATAAAATTATGAAATATGTTTACTCTCCAATAGTATTCTCAACCATAATCTTAATTCTTCTCAACCTGCTAACCTAAGGAATGCACACTCTTCACTTCCTTTAGTCCATCAGGATACACCATTATTTTATCAAGGCTATCGATGCATGCAACTGAGAATTCTAAGATATGGCTCTAGAACTCTAGTTTCCCAAAAAAGAGTATTGCATTTTTAGCTTCTATCTTCTTCAAAATTGGAAAACATTTGTGGGTATTCCTCCCACATAGTTTCTTCATGCTCTCATGTTGCATCTTCAAGATCATAGTAGTTCCATTGACCCTTTTCCACCCATTAATATTTTTTCTAGAGCACTTTGAATTTTTGTTCTAGGATGTGTACTGGTTTGTTAAGAACCAAATATCAATATAGCATATAAAAACCTCAGAAAAAGTACTCAATGCCTTGAAAAAGAGATAATTTCAGATAATAAGCCTCTTCGAGGGGGCAACCTCCTTTTATCCCACTTAAATATTCAAGTACAAGATGATTCAAAATGAATATGTCTCCTTGGTATATATAGGAGACTAGGAGGTATAATTACAACTAATGGCCTAAAGATGACATAAATAAAATAACATTACTAATATAATATGCCCCAATTAAGGGGTGATGAGCCAATATTAGGGCTCAACATGCCCCTCCCCTTGAGACAAGTGTTGTCCGCAACGCTTGAGTAAATCTGGATGCTTCTGTATAAAAGACTCATCTTCCCAAGTGGAATCTTCAGCCGGTAGTTTCCTCCTTTTAATGAGATACTCTGAAATGGATCTATTCCTCAACTGGAAAATTCTTGTGTCAGTGATGGCTTCAGGCTCCAATATGATTTTTCCTTCTTCATCAAGTTCTGGCAATATAGTTTGAATTGGGATCTTGTCACCTATAACCTTATTTAAGCATAAAACATGGAAAACTGGGTGTACTCATGAAGATACAGGCATCTCCAATTTGTATGCCATAGTACCAATCTTTTGCAACACCTTATAAGGGCCATAGTAATTTGGTGATAATTTATTATCCTTCTTGGCTTGCTTGAGGGACAT
>JASDQU010011244.1:135313-155530 GCA_032191745.1 Picea mariana
AACATTTAAGTGGGGTAAAAGGAGGTTGCCCCCTCGAAGAGGCTTATTATCTGAAATTATCTCTTTTTCAAGGCGTTGAGTACTTTTCCTGAGGTTTTTCTATGCTATATTGATGTTTGGTTCTTAACAGAGACAAAAACAAATACTATAACATATCAACTACTAATACCAATAATAATTTATTGAATATTCTAGAAATGTATTCAAGCATAAAGAATAATCTTAATTGCATTCAAATTCTTACTACAAACACCCAAAATATTATGTTGTTCATAAAATAATCCACAATATAAGAAAAAATGGCACCTGAATTTAGTTAAACCATATTGGCTCATAGAAAGCTTCTGAATTATGATTCAAAATAGTTTTCAACTGTAAAATTCCATAATTTATACTACAATCCTATAGACTCCATGAAAGATGTCGATGCCTCTATGTATTTAACTTTCAATGACTAAAAATAGTATTGTCAGAGTAAGAAAAAATTGAAATAACTGAATCAAATTTACATGTCAAGATGACTCATGCAAACTAGGTGACTCTGTGGTTGCATGCTCACCATCATAGAAATACCATTGTGCAAACAATTCATTACACACATGAGTGTAAAGAAACTGATGTTAATCCATCAAAATATTGAGGGTTTCCTTTCTTTCTTTGAAGTTTTGAGTGTATTTTTCTATTTTTGGAATAAATAGCTCCAATCTATCAACTTTCTTGACTTTAGAGACCAAAAATTTATGAAAGTGGAGAAGCTCTATTGCATATATACTTTTTACATGTTGTTCATGTTTTTGGGTAGCTTGCTAGAATTCTCACATCACTTCTTCAAACCACTGGAAATCCTCTGGTGACCCAAAACTTGCCAACTATAGATAGACCATTATTTGATTGTTATTTTCCCATTTTTTGTTGCAGGTTGACTATTGATCCTCCATTTGAATCTTCAACACAATGACTAAATTCACCTAGTACTGAGCATCTCCATGCATCCTATATATAGTATCATCCGTTAGAATTCAAATTCCATGGTATTCGTCACCTCGATCTTTCTAGATCTTCTTGATGTATTCAATCTAATCTAAGACATCGACACCTTTCTCTCAACATTTGAGAACTTCTTTATATGCTACATGAAACCGTAACGTCTCTTCTTGCAAGTTTTCTTCCTTTTGAAAAAATGTATTTCTTAGCTACTCATGCCTAGCATGCACTTCTAAAATATCTCCCATAAAATTGGATACAACCTATGTGTCTTCCTTGTAATAATGTAGATGATGTTTGAGGGATTTCAATTATGTTTTCATACGCTCCACTTCTCTTTCCATTGTTATATCCTTGTTAATTTTTTCATGTGATGTGGATACTAAAATAGTCAGTATCCCACTCAATTTGGCCTTTCTGGTGCATTGAAAAAGGATTTCTTGGAACTATACAACAGAACATTGTCTAGACTAATTTTTTGTTTCGTCTGTCTCCTCTTAACAATAAATTTACTCTTTCGATCATAGGTAATAGACTCCACATATTCCACCTCATTTATTATCTTGAGAATTGGTTTATTTCTCCTAGAAAAAATGTTCTCAATGGTACCAAGGATATGGAAACAATCCATAATAGGTTATTTTCCTTTGTCCATTGCCTGGGTATTTCTTGATGCTTACTTTCACATTGGTGCTAATGTGTATGTTTTTTTTTGGCCCTAACTAGGTTCTTGCCTTGTCGAAGGCAGAATAGTTTCCTTAGAGTGGGTTAAAAAGAGTATTTGAGTTTCACCAGTTGCTTCAAATCTAGCCTCACTCTTCTTGTCAAATTATTGAGTTGTGTTAGACCCTTCACATTTTTCAGTGGAATGAGTTGTAATGGGCCCATGGTATAGTTTTTTCGTGTTACAAGAAACTTCAATATTCTTAATGGGAACAATTGTCTTCACCACCTCATCCTATTATTGAGCCAAGTATATTTCTTTTTTAGGAGGGGTCTTAGTGCGATGAGATTCTATTGGATGTACAATAGGTTCTCATGATTCTTCCTTACCCTTCTTCCTCTTTTCCTCATCTTGTTCTTTTGGAAATTCTTTTTCTTCCTTGTTTTGTTCTTCCAAATATTCCATGCTCTTTTCTTCCCTCTATTTTCTCTATTTTTCCTCCAATCATTTTCTTCTTTTTTCATATTCTTCCTCTCTTATTTTTTTTCCCATATATTCTTGAGTAGTATATTCTTCACACTTATTTTTCAATTCTTCTTTAGTCTTATGTTGAATCTCTTGTTCTTGGAGTGATCTATTTTTCTCTTCTTGGATGGACTATATCTCTTCTTATTCTTTCAACCATATATATTAATCTCTTATAGATTGTTCTTCTTCTCTATTGGTGGCTTCTCCTTGGGTTATTACCTCCACCCTTTCATCTAAATATATATATTTGAAAATTGTGAGAGTAGGGGTGGCCTTCCTCTCCAAATAATTGTCCTCAATGTTCTGCATCCTCAATAAATCATTCTTCTTTCCACTTTGCATGAGAATATGGACATTCATACGAAAACTGATCAATATGTTTAGGTACTAATCCCTTTAGGTCATGTCTCCTACAACTACCCGTGTCAAACCTATATTCTATATGGATTAGACCCTCCTACTTGGCATGTGTTGTATCTTTAAAAAAATATTATCTGAAATGAAAACCACAAGTAATGAATATCCTCTTCTTATCCTTAATCAAAGACGAATAAATATTTGAATAATAGTTTGATATCACATTTCCTCAAGAACTATATCATCAATAACATATCTGAGAAGAAGGTGAGGTGGACCAGTAGCACCGAATATCCAAAGATATGTATGTTTCTCTTTTATGTACCAATTACCAATGTGTGAAAGAATCTTTTTCCCTTCTTGGATAGACTTGGAAACTCTTGTTGAAAAATAATAGACTATAGGGGAACCAAGGATAAGTCACAAATCATGGAATGAGACCTTTATATTTCTTTCCCACAAAATATTGAAGTAAACATGAACAATGGCTTCTGAAACGTTCCAACTAAGGTTTAATTTAGAAAAAATATTTATGGTGCATATCATGTCAAGAAAGTAGAAATCCATGTAAAATGAAGGAACCTCACCTGGCTTGGGGTTTTTAGATTTCTCAATTATAACAGTAAGATGTTTGGTGATAATGTATCCCCAATTGAACATATTTCCAGTGGTGTCCATTGTGTGACCCAATGGCATCCATGCCTTAGTAAACCGAGAGCACTCTTTCTCTCCATATAATCAACATAAAATTACCATTATGTACATGTAGGGTTCTCATAAAACTATAATGTTGTACCACCCTACATATAGATTGAAGCATTTTTTTCCCTCTTTCCACTAGTTGGATAGGATTCTACCTATATCATGTTGGTCATGAAATGTTTTCACAAAATCAGTGTTGAGAAACACTTCTGATTATTGGAACTTATAATACTTACTAACCTCCTAGGTAATAAATATCCCCACACAATGTCCCTTCTCATCATTGTATGAACATTTCTTGCAATCGGTATGGATGGTGATCCAATCTAGTTCTTCAATGCAGAGAAACATTGGGGCCCTCACTTCAACTAAACAAAAGCGAGACCTTCAAATATTATGAAACATCGTATCATCCATCACCCTAATATTAATGTCACTATGTAATGTTGATTAATAGTAATCCTCATCCCTAAATTTCATAAATAAATCATTACATCTCGGCAAGGAAACTTGTGTTTTGGTGATTGGCTCAGTATCCTTGTATATTGGTGGCTACACAAACGCTTTCCTCAAGGGAAGCTTGATTATTGGGTTTACATTATTTGTTGGCTTTGATCCTTTTATGGACATTGTATTGGATGCTTCCCTTAGCTCATTTCCTTTCCCTCTTAGTGTTTTGGGAGACTATCGAACCAAGGATATCCTTGGTGGAAATGTACCCATAATAAGACCATCCATCCATGCAATTATTATAAAAAATTGGCAATCATCTAAACATAATTAAACTGAACATGCTGATAATGAAGTGTTATTGAAACTACAGGAACCTGATATTAATGGGATTGAGCCTAATTAAACCACTTATCAGAGACAAGGAGATAAAAAATGAATAAGAAACACTAATTATATTTCTTGAAAATCCATACAATGATCGATGCATCAAGTCTAGAGAACAAAAAATAACAATGATGAACATTCAAACACAATGAAAAGTGAGGAAATTGACTATCCAAGTTTGAATTTAAATTCCAAGGACCAAATATAGGTTCCTAGAGATGATGAAATCTTAGTCATTCCAATCAGTTTCTATAAATATTTTTGTTTAAATGATATCTCCGACTACTAAATTTGCATTAAGAATATATTTTTTTATTGGCAGAGGGGAAAATATCACTTTCTATTCATTTTGGCACTTTTGAAACTTGCTCTCTTTGTCGTGCTTTACCTTGTTTATTGGTAGTCATAAAAAAATGTACATCAGGGGCTTCAAATCCTCATTATTTCAACACATTTTCATAAAATATAGAAAGCATATTATTGGAATGTTCCTTTGGCTTAATCAGCATGCATTACTTCACATGTTAGGAATTGGTGATAGATGCATCGAAACCCACCAAGATTGTTATTTTGATACCTCTTCGAAAAACCTTGAAGAGAATATTCTGAGAATATTATTTTGACGTCTAGAGAAAAATTACTCTATTGAAATTTTGTATTGACCCTTGATTCACCTTTGGTGTACTTTTCCTATAAGGATTCGACGAAATTCTAAATATTTCAAAATCCATTGAGAATCGACAAAAATATCTTACACCCGAAATGATATCGAGAGTTGACAAAAATGTAGGCCTCCAAAATTATATCAGGACTCAATGGAAAATATGAAACTTCAAAAACTATCGATGCTTATACAAAAATGTCGACCTTATATGATTATCGGTTCTTAGAGAAAAATTTCTACTTACAAAATTTCTACCAACCCTTGATGAGCTTATCGACACTTCCTAGATATGTATCCTTTCAATGTCGGTGCTTGAAGAAAAAATAATTCTTGACACTTTTTACCCGATACCCGATGATTGTATCGATGAGTTGGGAAATGATATGATTTTTTTATTTTTTCTTCATATATTTGACTTTTTATTTTTTTTTAACATCCCCAAGATTATTTGAGGAACATTACTTGCATACAAAACCACATAAATTAAAAAAAAAATTGCTAATTAATTTTTCCAGCTTACTAACTATGAATTAAACACATATTTAACTAGATTTTGATATCCGTAACTAAATGTATATAAAAAATTCTAAATGAACATAATGTAGACAAATGATCATCTACAACAACAAATAAAAACCATTTTCATAAAAATTATAACATGCACAACCATAAAACTCATAAGATAACTTAGAAAATAAATAAATGCTTAGATATTTTTCTTTTTAAAATCTTTTGCAACCAACTGCTTGGGAAGGAAGTTCCACCAAACCATAGAGTTTCTATTCCAAATATCAACACCATGCATCCCTAAGTTGGGGCTAGGAATCCATAATACAAGGGTGCCTCTCGTAGTCCCGTCACAACTCAAAATCCCACAACTCACTAGTATTATCCTACAACTATCCCAAATTTTCTCCAGCTCCCTTCCTCTTGAGATTCCCAACCTAAGGAATGTACTCCTTCACTTCTCTCAGTACATCAGGCCTCCCATTATTTTATCGGGGTCTCTCTAGCACAAATAACCAGGAATCTCTCTGTTGGGAACTGAAGGGAATTCACTGCTAGAAAAAACTACCAAGAAAACAATAAAAGCACTTGTTGTTATTGTGAAACACGCCTAGGAATTCACTCTTTAGGCTTGCGAACTTGGATCTTTAGCATTCCACTCCAGAACGCTCCAAAAATTCTCCAACATGCTCCAAAATTCACCCATCCCTCTTGGTCTGGCTCTAGTTCTTTTTTTTCTTGCTCCCTCCTTGTTGTTCATATCCAAAAAAAATGAATGTGAAAAATTGTGTATTCTCCCCATATGATTTTCCCTTATTTTCCCAAGACATTTGAATTATCACTCTTCCCAATGTTGATTGTACTGCATCTCCCATGTTTCCAATAACTATGGGATGTGACTCTCACACCTATGCTCTTACATGAGTTTAATGATTGGACTCATACACTCAAATAGAAAATAGAAGTTATCCCCAATGATAATAAAATTCAAAAATATGGATTTGGATTAATACCCATAATTAATATCCACCTTGGACCCCTCCTAGACACTCGTCTTGTGGATAAATCAACCCCCATATCTATCTATATTCCCTAGAATCTAGCATCACATTATATTTATTAAAATCAGAAAATACAATTCATATATTACATCACTTTCCCATAGACATATTCCTATCTACATTATGCATTAATTAAAATGGGTATTATATTAGGGATGTTACATTCCCCCTCCCCTACAATTGTGCACCTCCCTCGCTGAACAATACCATGACAAAATACATATACAAATTTACATCATAATATTCAAAAAATAAAATTATGAAATATGTCTACTCTCCAATAGTATTCTCAACCATAATCTTCGTTCTTCTCAACCTGCTAACCTAAGGAATGGACACCCTTCACTTCCTTTAGTCCATCAGGATACACCATTATTTTATCAAGGCTATCGATGCATGCAACTGAGAATTCTAAGATATGGCTCTAGAACTCTAGTTTCGCAAAAAAGAGTATTGCATTTTTAGCTTCTATCTTCTTCAAAATTGGAAAACATTTGTGGGTATTCCTCCCACATAGTTTCTTCATGCTCTCATGTTGCATCTTCAAGATTATAGCAGTTCCATTGACCCTTTTCCACCCATTAATAATTTTTCTAGAGCACTTTGAATTTTCGTTCTAGGATGTGTACTGGTTCCACTCGAAAACCCACTTCGTTTTCCACTTATCTCACAGTCTAATCAATTATGTGATTAGGGTAAAGCACATGTTTCTTTAATAATTATACATGAAAAAAATTATGCACTCTCATAGATGCAGGAAATGTTAGCATGTATGCAACTGGTCCTATCTTCTCTAGTATTTGAAAAGGTCCACAATATCTTCCAGCCAACTTTGGGAAGAAACCCAATCTTATCAAACTTCTCTTTGCTTTAACTTTGAGAAAAACATATTCCCAAATTCAAAATCATTAAAAACTATGTTATTGTTTGCATAACTTTTTTTCCTGTCCTGGGAAGCCTTTCAATTTTGCCTGATCTTTGTCATTTGTTCTTCCATTTCCTCTAACAATTATAGGACAATGAAAACTCTTTTTTTTGGGTTATCCCAATTCACTGGTGTGTTACGCTTCCTACTATACAATGCTTCAAATGGGATAATTTTTATGAGGCTTTATACACATTATTGTATGAAAAGTCTACTAAGTGGATATAATCTTCCCACTTTGATGGTTGGTCCATCACAAACATTCTAAGCATGTCTTCAAATATTCTTTTTTTTCTCTCTATTTTCCCATCTGACTCTAGGTGATACATTGTACTGAGATTTTAATTTATTCTGAAGCCTTCAAACAAACCTTTCCAAAAATTGGATTAAACTTTGGATCTCTATCTAAAACAATTTCCTCAGGCACTCCATGTAGCATGAAAACTTCCTTCATGTAAATCTATGCAATGTTTGATGTTGTTGTGTGTAGTATTCATAGGAATAAAATGTACAGATTTTGTTAATTTGTCCACCACCACCATGATGGAATCATGTTGTTGTTGAAATATTGTAACTGGAAATAATATTCTACATAAGAAAGACTTGAATAATATTATTAAATTATATTAGGGCCTATTATGACTTGGTAAAAGTCAACCCTATTGTGCCTTGACAACTAAATGTAAATTAAGAGGGTAAAGTGACAGGTCGACCCATACCTAATTATAGGCTGGCCAGACCACTATTTATATGAGAGGCCAATGCCTCATTTGGACACACACACCACACTAGCTTTGCAACTATGAATAAGTGTGCAAGTCTTGGAGGAACTACTATTGCAGCTGAGTGTGATGTCAAGGAGGGTTTTTGGTCTATCTCTTGGTATTTCTTGGTTAAGTGGTGTGCTACTCATCCTAGTGAAGGAGTAGAGGAGGATCTTCTATTTGGTATTTGGTCTATCTATATTGAGGAACTTTTTGCTGGGTTTTCTCCCCCATGAGGGTTTCCTAGGATAATTTGTGTGTATCTATTTTTTTTTGTGATTGCCTCTCTTCAAGTGATCTTATTTATGCAATTAATGTGCTATATGATTATAATAATAAAGAAGAACTGCAAATGTTATTTTTATAAGTAAAAATTCAACATGCTATCAGAGAAGGACTGAAAGAGACCAAATCACAGTTTATAAGAAGTGGCTAGCTTCAACACACCCTCTCCAAGATTTAGTTTCAGTATTGCAGCTGCTGCAAAATTAGGGTTTTTGCATAAACCCTAAGTGTGATGTTTTCCTTGTTTAAGGAGGACATTGGAGGAAGTAACCACATCTAGGAACTCACCCTAGGAGAGCGCATCTAGTCCCTAGATCAAAATTTTGAAATTTGAAGTTTGAAAAATTAGGGTTTTCTCATAAAACCCTAAGTTACAGTTGCAGTATCAGTTGTAATTGCAGTATTAGTATCAATTACAATATCAGTTGCATTTGCAGTTCCATTTCCTTCATGCCAGTTGCAACACCAGTTTCAATGCCAACACTAGTTGCAGTACCAATTGTAGTGAAAGTTTTTGTGAAGTATTGGGACTGATTTTTATTTTCCTAGTGCGCCTTACCCTAGCAAATCTCCATCTACCTTTAAATTACAAGTTGTCACACATTTGAAGTTTTAAAGGTGTTCTTGTTGGATGGTGCCACTACTTGTCGATACGGTCAGAGGTATATACTTACATATATTTAAACTGTATCATTATTTTAAATGGTATTTGCAGGAGAAAGGATATTTTGTCTAAACAACAATCATAGATCCACAGGGATCTCATATCCAACACATTTAAAGGAACTATGCACCCCAGGTTTGATTAATTCGATATGCCTAGACTACTTGTTATGGCCTTATTGTAATATCATGAACATCTGGGTTTCATTTTGATCTATTGAAGTTATCATACTAACCATTGGTCAAAATTAAATTCAAAGTATTAGATTGATTAAAGTTGAGATTATAGATTTTATTCCCTAACTCAAATTTCTGTCAATATAACATATTGTATTAGTACAAAGGACAGGTTGACGAAAATACTTGTCATCTTGAATAAAGTATATTCGAAAAAAAAAACACACTCATTCTTGAGGACAAGACTCCAAGTTCCAGGATGGATTGATTAAACTGATAAGATTTAAATTTACACGTATCAAGTTTGATAACCACTAAACACTATTGTTGTGACAGAAATCTTTGAAAAGTTTTATTATTGAATACTTAGTAGCATGTGAGAACTATTGAGATAAATTCTTACTGTAATCATTTACTAGATATAACTAACATCTCCTCTAGGAGAAACTTTTTTTTTCCAGGTTACCATGGAGGAATGATTGATCAAAACACTAGAAGAGTGTTTCTCTCATTCCTTATTATTGTATTTCTTACTTTTTACCCTTCTTTCAGGAAATTCACAAGTGATATCTCTAAAGGAGCTACTGTGATGATTATTCTTGCTATTTTTTATTATTATTATAAAGAGTATTATTCTTGTCCATTTTTTCTCCCTTGTTGTTCTTGATCAGGGTAGGTCACAATTGATAAACTTGAGGAAACTATAGTGACAGTTGCAGGAGGAAACATATTAGATGCGACATGGAACAAACTATCTAAGTTGTATATATGACCGTATACATCCATGTACCAAATAAGATGAAGAAGAAGCTACTTTTGAGATACATAGTATCTCATATGGAGATTGACTGTAAGCAAAAGAAGGCTACAAATATGACCAAACATTAGAATAGAACTTACAGTAAACTTGGTCGATGGATAATGAAGCCACCTTCACAGGAAGAAGAATTCATTTGAAGTCGAACTCATCTTTTTGTATTAATACTTGGTATTCAACACCAAGTATATCCTACAAAGACTATGAGGTTTTTATATACTCAAAAGAAATCAAGAATCAGACTAAGCTTGATCTCAGAAAGGATTAGATGGGAAAAAGAGACATCTTCCGGGACTGGTGGACAGATTCCATGAGTTGAGAAGACTAGATCGTAGCTTCAAAGACCTCTAGGAGACCTGAAAACTCTTAAGAATATTCCCTTGTTTCAGTGACAAAGGAGGAAGCCAGTCAGAAGGATTGGGATATGGTTTTTTCCTTGAGACCGGAAGGGAAGTCAGTGGTGACTTCCAATATTGATTTAATAGATCAAGCATGTTGCAGATAACAATATAAATATGTACAAAGCCTAATTTTTTTCCAAAGGATTGCCCCAACAAGAGGGAGAAGAATATGATGAAACACTTTCTTCAATAATCATAAGAAGTATACATAGAACAAACATAATTCATTAAAATAAGTCGACACAATATGAGATTCAGAGGGAGCAGGTATGAATATACTTGTATTTGATATTGAGTTATCTCCAATTCCATTTGGTGTGGTACATGAGTTGGGCCATGGAGACATGACTACAATATAATATTTAGTTACCTCCAGAGAAAGAGGATAAACTACCCTCAGTGTCAATTATTGATCCACTCTCAATTTTAGATGAAGTTGTTGTTGTGATGGAGTAGAGGAGATACTCTCAAAGTTCAAAAACTATAGTGAGAATAAAGTAGTCATTCTCAGTTTCAGAAATAACTGTTGCAGGTGCAGAGTTCTAGTTCCAGAAGGAACAATTGCAAAAAAGGTAGAGGGGCAATGAGATAGAAAGTGATTTGTAGAAAGCACATAGAGCTAGCACATGATTGTTCAGATTAAGTTGCAGTTGAGCAAGTGTACCAGGTTGGTACAATGTGATGTGAAAATTTGGTTTCAAACTATAGGACATGAAGACTCATGTATGCAAGTTGAAGAAATCTCCAAGATATTGGTAAGGCAGGATTGATAGTTTTCTGATGAGCTTGGGCTTTACCGAGAGTAAAGATGATCCCGACCTTCACTTCAATATTAATAATGATGGACCAATTATATTGCTGCAATATGTGGATGAATTATTCTTGAAAGATGAAGAAACCATCATCACATATTTTAAGAAGAATTTTGTCATTGAATTTGAAATGTAGGACCTAGGCCCGATGCACTATTTATTAGGTCTTGAAGTATGGAAGAACTTAGAAGAGATTTTCCTTAATCAAGTAAAATATGTTGTGTAAATTCTGAAGAGATTCGACATGACAGACAATAGAGCCATGTCCACTTCTATGGAGATGAATATGGAGTTATTGGTTGATACTTCATCAGAAATAGTTGATGTTACTCTATACAGACAAATTATTGGTTCATTCATGTATCTGACGAATACTAAGCCAAATATATGTTTTTATATGAACACATTGAGTCAGTATCTATTGGATCCCAGATATATTCACCTTGTAGTGACAAAGCATGTGATGAGATACCATAAAGGAAAAAAGAGAACTTCAGGATGTTGTTTCAGTTTGGGGTCAACCATGACTTCATGGAAAAGAAGGAAGCAGTCTTGTAATGCTCCCAACACGACATAAGTGGAGTACATTGCATCATTTTCGTCTAGTTTTAAATCCATATGTATTCGAAAGTTGTTGACGGGTCTATTTGATCTGGAGATGGAAGATACCATGATTATATGTGATAAAAAAAAATTCATAAAGATGAAAGAGAACCCAGTGTTACATGATAAGACAAAGAACATAGAGTTCTGGTATCACTACATTCGTGAAATGGTGCAGAAGGGAGCTGTAAAGCTCTAATATGTTGGAAAAAATGAGGAGGTTGCAGATGTGTTGACTAAACCTCTATCTCGTGTGAAGTTTGAGTAATTCCGAGACACACTTGATGTAATCTGAAAGGATCTCCCTCAAAAGGGGGAGCGATTTTCATGATACTATGGTATCCTGACCAACAACATGTAGCTCAGTTAGGATTTTATATCCTAGGGGATTGATCATCCCTGGGAAAATACCGAAGGTCTGGTAAAGACGATATATCAAAGTACTTGTGCATGTATATGCCATATGTGGTCAATAGTGGTAGCTCAATTAGGATTCTATATCCTAGGGAATCTTTTGATTCCTAGGGAGATCCTGAAGGTCCAGTAAGGAATGTCTATCAAAGTACCACAGGTGTTGTTGTTGATGCACCTGCCTCATTCTATTGCCACATATAGATGTTGATGATGTTGATGTTCCATCTTCATGTTGTTGAGGATGTTACTTCATCTTCGTGATGTTGATTTTGTTGTTCCAACTTCATGCTATTGATGTTGATGTTCCGGATTCACACCGATGATGATGATGATGATGTTACTCCAACTCCATGCTGCAAATGATGATGATATCGATGATGAGAAAAACTTCCAATGATTTATAGATATGATGGAAAATGTTCCTGATGTTGATGATGATGTCCCATCCTATAGATGATGTATTGATTCCATTCATTTGTTATTAATGTTGTCAATAGAATACCCTTCTTGTTAAGGGGGAGTGTTGAAATATTGTAATTATGAAGAATATTCTACCTGAGAAAGAGTTGAATAATATTATTATATTACATTAGGCCCTATTGTGCCTTAGTAAAAGTCATCCCTATTGTTCCTTGACAACTAAATGTAAATTAAGAGGGTAAAGTGACAGGTCAGCCCATACCTAATTATAGGTTGGCCAGACCACTATTTAAAGAGAGACCAATGCCTCATTTGGACACACATGCCACACTAGCTCTGCAACTATGAAGAAGTGCACAAGTCTTGGAGGAACTGTTACTATAGCTAAGTGTGATTTGAAGGATGGTTTTTGGTCTATCTCTTGGTATTTCTTGGTTAAGTGGTGTGCTACTCTTCCTAGTGAAGGAGTAGAGGAGGATCTTCTGTTTAGTATTTGTTCTATCTATATTGAAGACTTGTTTTTGTGTTTTCTCCCCCATGAAGGTTTCCTAGGCTACTTTGTGCATCTCTATTGATTCTGTGATTGCCTCTCTTTCAGTGATATTATTTATGCAGCTAATGTTCTAAATGATTATAATAATAAAGAATAATCATAACTGCTAGTTGTATAAATAAAAATTAAAAAAAAATGCTTCATTGTTCTAGGCAACGTTGTAATGAAATCAAGTGTAACCACTTTCCATTTCCACTCAGGAATATACAATGTTTGGTGAATTCTTGTAGCATCCCCAGTGGATGTCTATGCTATGTATTCACCTTGTATCACTCTAGACACATGGATATGTAATTAGTCACTTCTTTTTTCATTCCTGGCCAAAAGTATTGGCTTCTTATAGATGCAATTGTTTTATAATATCTCGGGTTCCTAACATATGGCACATTGTGTATTTCCCTCAACACTATATTTTTCATCTCTCTTAGATTTGGCACATACATGTTTCCTTTGTATATGAGGATTCCATCCTCTTTCAGCTCATAATAAATAACTTTCTGTTGTACATTACCTTGTTGTAAGTTTTCTTTTATTTTAAGTATATGTGATATGAATTTTCTTCCTATAAAATTATGTCTCTAAAGTATGTGTTGAACATGATAATTGCTTAAATATGAATTTCATGAACTCTTTTTTTGAGTGCATCAACCACCTAATTTTCCTTTCCTTTTATATGCTTAATTTAAAAGTCATATTCACTCAGAAATTCCATCCATCTAGTTTTTCTGGCATTTAAGGTTGGTTTTCCAAATAAATGTTTCAAGCCACAATGCTCTGTCCTTTGCTCAAATATTATCCCCATGAGGTAATTTATCCACATTTTAATGCATGTACAACTACTTCTAATTCCAAGTCATGTGTAGCATAGTTCCTCTCATTCTCCTTTAATTTCCAAGACTTATAGCACACCACATTATCTTTTTGACTGAGGACTCCACCAAGCCCTTCCTTGCATGCATCCATGCATACTACAAAATATTTGTCTAGATCCACAATATTTAATATTAGTGCACTTGTAAAAATATCTTTCAACCACATAAAACTTTCCTCACATTTGAGAGTCCATTCAAACTTCACTCCCTTCCTTTTCAAACAAGTGATTGGGATTGCAATCTTTGAAAACACCTTTGTGAATATTTGGTAATAACTAGAAAGAAAAATAAATGATATGACCTATGTCGCATTTCTTTGTGTTGGCAATCCTCTAATCACCTCTATCTTCTTAGGATCAACTGTTATCCCATCTACTGAAATAATATGCCCCGAGTAGTGAATATTTTTCTGATAAAATATGCACTTACTTAGCTTGGCATACAACCTATGATCTCTCAAAACTTGTAGCATCATTCTCAAATGTTTCTGATTATCTTCTTATATCCTTGAGTAAATGAGAGTAATTTCCAAGAAAACAATTTCAAACTTGTCCAGGTATTTTGTGAACACTCCATTCACCAGGCACATGAAAATAGTCGGGGCATTTGATATCCCAAATGACACTACTACGAATTCACAATGCCCATATCTTGTTCTGAATGATTTTGTTGCTTATATCATCTTCCTTTATCCTCACTTGATAATAACTTGATCTGAAGTCAATATTGGAAAATATTATTTCACCTTTCAGTTGATCAAAAACATCATCAATCCTTGGCAAATGATATTTATTCTTTATTGTGACCTTATTCATTTGTTTGAAACCAATACATAACCTAGTTCCATGTTTCTTCTTAACAAAAATAACTGGTGCTCCCCAAGGTGACACACTTGGTCATATATACCCATTATTTAACAACTCTTCAAGCTTCATCTGCAACTCTTTCAATTCTGGTGTTCCCATTCTATAAGGTGCCTTAGACACTAGGGAACTCCTAGCACCAAATAATTAGAGAAATCAATGTCTCTCTTTAGTGAAAATCATGGGATTTACCCCAAAAAATATTCAAAATATTTCAAGACCAGATGGTCTTCAATAATTTCCAATTTATCTCTAGCTACCTCTTCCATATGGGCTACAAAAAAATGACATTACTTCCTAAAACTCTTTTTCAACTACATGGCTGAAATTTATCTAACAACTATGACTCTTGGAATGCCTTGAATTGTGTTCTACTTCCCTCCCTCATAAAGACAAGTTATCATCTTGTTGTAATAGTCTAGGAAAACATGTTGTTTTTGCAACAAATCCATGCCAATTAGACAATCATATGAATCCAATGGTATGATGTTCACATCTACCTTTGTATTGAGTCAATTCATGTCTATTGGAAAATATTTAATCAACTCATTGATCTTTCTCTTAGCCCTTGTAGCTAACTAAATTAACCAATATTTCTTATGATTACTCCTTTGCAAGTGAAATATTTCAACAATTTTAGAGCTTATGTAACTATGGCTATCTCCAAAATCAATAAAAATTTCTATGGGATGGTTATCAATATTACCTTCCACTTCAATCATGGGGGATTGATACTTTCATCGCTTATTTTCCACGGCTACATAAATACTTGGCATTCTTCCTCCCATATGTTCAACTATTTCATCCTCCTAAATGTTGTGGACAATCCTCATTCTTTCACCTTTGTGAGGGAAATCCCTATATAAGTGATTTCCCTCACATCCCTAACATTGTATAGGATGTTTCCCTGACCTTTTCCAAAATGTGTATGCTATCTTGTGCTCATTATGGGTTGACTATCATTGATGATTTGCTTGGGAGTTGTTCTTGAAAAATGGGGTCTTAAAACATTTCTTCCTTTTCTCCTTTTCACCCTTCATCTTTCCATTCCAAGTGTTTTCGAAAACTGGTCTTCCTATTCTCTGCTCATAAACGTTCTTTGATATCCTTATGGACTCTTCGAAACTCCTATGGTTATCATATTGTATCTTGTCATTGTAAAAATAGGGTAAACCACTTCTAAACCTTTTTATTTTGACCTTCTCATCCTTTCTGAATTTCACATACTTTGGTAATTCAAAGAACCTCTTCTCATACTCATCCATTGTCATGCTTCCCAACTTGAGTTCAAATAACTCTCTGATCTTTCTTTCATAGTAATTCTCAGAAAATGTTTCTCTTAGAAATATCCTTTGAACTTCCTCCATGACACCTTCCTCTTATAAAGGTGTTTTTCTTGCTTAAGTTGATCCCACCACATGATTTTTTTTCCTTGCAAGTGGTAGGTTGTAATTCTTATTTCTACCCTGGTGGGATAATCATGCAACTGAAAATGTTTCTTCATTTCCAACAGTCAGGACTTATCCTCTTCTCCCTTTCTATGATCATCATTGAAAGTTGGTTTTATTTATTTTTTGGAGTTCACCTTGCAATATGTCTCCCGCATGCCTTCTCCTCTTTCTCCTCACAGGGGACACACTTGAGTTGCTTCCTAGCCCTGAACTTACCTGAGCTCTCCTAGTAGAATTCTCTATTGAATGATGGTTCCTACTCATGGTCCTTGACTACTTTTCATTCCCATGCTCATTACTTTTTATATGCATTTAGAATGTTGTCACTTATCTATCACTAGTTTTGTTTTTTTTCAAGAGTCTTTATTGGCTTACCTATGCAGCATGTTTAGACTACGAAGTATCTCTTCCTGAGATTTCATAATTTTTTCATTATCTACCCTATAAATCTTCACTTCCCTTGGCAGACTTCTCATAGTTACAAGATCTTTCCTATCTCTTCTTCCATTAGATTGTGTCTCATCATTTCCCATGCTGAAAGGTATCCCTCTGAAATCCTCTTCATGACTTTACGACCTTTGGGATATTCCATGGTTCTGGTTCTCATTTAGGAACCAAATTTCCTTCCTATACCTCTAAATTATACATAAAAATGTGGACGCAAATAAATTTCTATTAGACAAAAATACATACATACACAATTATGGAAAATAATGCCCAAAATTCTTCGCTTTCTCATTCCACCAATCATCTTCTTTTGCGCTGGGTATAACTTGAATTGCCCAAATCAATATTTATGGGTTAATAGATGGATTTGCCTCTCCAAGATATTTCCAAATACTTCTTTATTTATTAATTATGAATTCTAAGTAGAAAGTTACATTCATCTTAATATTGCTAATTTACCCCTTTTTGTACATTTTTCATTCTAGTGCAATTAACCCTGGACACCAAGTTCTGCCACTTTTAGAAGTAAATATGTCAAGAAACAAAGAAACTTTTGTAAGAGACAGATAAAAATGATGAAATGGAATTCATAACAACTCTCATATTGTAAATATTATTCTCTAGTCAACAAATGCAACAATCTAGAAATGACAACTTTGTCCTTTTTCACCCTTTTTTCTAGACTCGGAATTTTTTTAAGCCAAACTGACTATCTCCCAAACTATGCACTTGTGGAAAAACTTCACTAAACCAATTTTTTTTGTATTGATGAGTATATAAAATGAAAAGTAAATAGGTTTTTCTAGATTTTCCATCTGGGACCCTTTTCCTGCTCTAAGAATCCCAAAAATCCCCAAAAAGTGGCCCCAAATAGTGGATTTGGCCTATTTTAGCATCCCCATTCCAAATCCCGTAGAATTTATTCAATTCCTTCATGGGTTATTTCCATGTCTAATTTTTGGACACTCTCAAATAATTTCATCTTATATTGGATCTCTTCCGGTGATTTGGATCCAGATCTTTAAAAACCACTATTTTGCAATTTTTGACAAACACAAGTAAAAATGGGCAGCATCCTTCTCTATATTTTTTGTAGATCTCCTCATAGTAGAAAAAAACCAGAAGTTTCATCTCAACCCGAATTAATCTACTTTAATTGTGGAAAAAATACTAAAATGTCTCTAGGCTTATTTTTTTTTAAACTGTAGGACAACTTTTCCTATGTGGCATGACTTTTGATGTGGCTATTGATGTGGAATTTTGGGTCCACATGGAAACCTAAGGTAATGCCATGTCACCATCCTGGCCTTCCTGGACTAGCCCCGTCAACCTTCATCATCATCCTCCCTTTACCTCTCTCCTCTTTTCCCTTTACATTAGCCTTAAACATTAATAAAATATTAATATTTTACGAGCCCCACCATACCGATTTCCCAACTAGCACACCCTTGACTTCATATGGAACATGGGTCCCACCTTGTCTTCTAGGTCTTCACATGGAACCATTTTATTGGTTGTGGGGATTGGTAGGTCCCATACCGCACCTTTACCTTGGCGCACAAACTGGCATTCCTCCACAATCCAATGGTGGAGATTAGGCAAGATCCACGATGGAGAGGCTGTGTCATATTACCAACATGTGTGAGGTTTAACACCCCTCCATCATACGACACACCAAATTTCATGTGCCCCATATCAAATGACGAAGATTAGGAGAGATCTACAATGGACAGGTCATGTCATATCCCAAACATGTGCGAGGGTTAACACACCCCTTGGGGTGTGACACTTCAAAACCATTGCTATGTGGCTTGAATTGAATGGTGTCACATCATATAAGGTCCTTAGAAAAATTTCTTCACTTCCCATGTGATAATGGTTTATGGTATTGGGTAATACCACCCTGCGCATGTGGCTCCCACGTCAGTTGCTGGATCCTCCACGTGCACTGCAGAGCCTGCCACCGTGCCACTGGCTTCCTCTATGCACTTGCAACTGTGGTAGTCCACGTCACCTCTTCCATGTTACGACGACATGGCCTCCACATCATGTTGACATCATGGTACAAAAAATTACCCAAGTTTTGTGAAATTCAAAAAATTTCCAATTTTACCAAAAATGCATAATTTTGAAATTTTGCGAGGGATTCCATGGAACCCAAAATTAAGCTTGATGCATCCAATTTAGGCCTGGTGCGTATTGACTTGACCTTTACACCTAAACTTCAAGTTACTTATTATGTCTAATCCTCAACGAATCTCATTGTGGAAATTGGGGCTTTTGCCCAATTTCTCCCAATTTCACCAATGGGTCTCTCTATAGTGTCCAAAATTAGACCAAACATGCACATTTAGAGCTTAAAATTGGGGATTTTTAATCCTCGAGTTGAAATTCACCAAAATTACATGCAATCACCTCACACTTTTTCCTAAAAAAATATGACAACCACATTGCAAACATTCTATGAGCTTTAAATATGCAATTTTATCTTTTGCATGCTAAGTTTGGCCCATGCAGGCTCAGTTGAACATGTGGATTTGATACCAATTTGTAGTGTACCCATACTTAACCAAGGAACATTACTTGCAAAAAAACAACATATAAATTTGAAAATCTATTCTGCTAATTAATTCATGTAGCTTAACAACTAGAAACTAAACACATATTTAACTAGAATCTGATACCCATAACTAAATGCATATACAAAATTCTAAATGAACACAATGCAACCAAATAATTGTTGGATAATTGGTTTTCATTGATGTCAACCTTGGTCAACCCTAGAACAAGCCCCGAAGCAAGTTTGGAAGAATCTAGAAGTGATGGGTGTATTTGGAGAAGTTTCCAAAGTGGTCCCCTTATGGCGTAGCTTTACGCATGGCCATCTTAGTGGTACACCAAGTGGTTCCTCATGGTTGAGGAGATATGCCATCTTGAAGATGGAAACCCTGAATCACAGTTAAGAAGCCCTAAACAATTATAATAAGAAGTGACAAGTCGGCCCCAAATTAATTAAAAGAAGAAAATTTATTGCAAACAAGAAGGTACAGGTCGGGTTGTTGCGCACGCACAACAACCTCCCAATTTTCTTGTCTGAGCATCTCTCCAAGAAAATAAGTTTTCTTTTCTGAGCACTGATACATAGCATACCGATGCACACATCCTTCTTCCACCATTGCATTGACGTTCCATTAATTTCCTTGCCTATACATAGGCCTCCTTCCTTCGAACTTGGCTTATATGTTGACGTGCTTCGCTAAACCTCACTACACACATTCTTATCACTAGAAATGTGTGCACAATAAATGTTGATACATCATTAATGTTAGTGTGATTACCATCGTCGTGCGTGCACCTTTCACCCGATAACTTCCCTTTCACTTGCGTTGATTCATCACATAACGACAACGCTCCCTCCCTTTTGATTTGTTACATTGCAGATCAAC
>JASDQU010011245.1:13380-71054 GCA_032191745.1 Picea mariana
TTCTTTTCCATCCACTTTGACTTATATTACACTCATCACTTCACTTTATTATTTAAATAATTTCTTCTTTGCAACCACTTTGACTACTTTGACCTTTTGGGGTTTCTAGATGACTCATGAGGGTTCTCCAACTTCACATGTCCATAACTCTCTAACCGTGAGGAGTTATGTGACGATCCACATACCACCGGAAATGGAATGACATTTACTATCCATCTAGAATAGTATTTCTTGCAAATATATCAAAACGTATACCATTATCAATAAAATAAACTTGGGTCCATTACCCAAACCTTTGTGCTACCAGAATTTGCTACCAGACTTTCTTTAAGGGTTGACATGAATGACAAGCAACCCAACTAATCAACAGGTGTTGCATGTCCTCATGCAACGAAATATCTTATCCCTTCAAAGCTTAAAAATTCAAAATTTTGTGTTTTATTCATGCTCTGAAGATTCGATTAATGCTTCCAACCCTGATAAAAATGTTTGTTGCTTATGTTTTAATGCTTGGATTTTCACTTCAATATTTGAGTATGAATCCTTTGTTGTTGACTTTTCCATTCCACTTTTATGCATTTTGTTTTGAAGCTACATGACTTGAAACCTCGATCTTCTATTTTGAATTCTTCTTTGGCATCTCATACTTTAAATATTCCTTCTTTTTTGTCTCAAGGTCTGAATTTTCTATTCCAGGAATCTCACTAGATTATTCCTTCTCCTTTTTATCAATACTTCTTCATTATGAGTTTCCTTCTTTGGCAGGATAAGAAATCTTCCCATGTATCCTCATGTTCCTACAACTTAGCTTCAATTAAAATATTGATCAATCCATAATGAAATAAAATCTGCTCCATATTCCCAGGGCTATGTTGAATAATCAACACCATTTTATTCAAACTATTTAGTAGGTAAAGTAGCATTTTTTTTTGAGATATTACACACTCACCTTGAATTATTTTCCTAAGTTTGATAGTTCAATGTTGATAATGCTTCCTTAGATGAGAATATTCTCTCTCGAGAATATTCCCCTACAAAATAGGGAACTCGTCATCAGTTCAAATTCAGTTACACTCAGTTAGACTAGTGAAAGTCACTCGTGCATGGAAACCTCGGTTTTATCACCAATAGTTGCATGTGTTTCTCTCACTCCCACACGTGTGACTTAGTTAATTGATGATTGCATGGATTAGTTAACTAAGACTAGGTGGAAGTTCACTCCAATGTCTATGAGTGAGTGTCTATATCTCTCTATATCACTACCATGGTGCATTATTTACTCATATAGCCTATATCTATTGTAAATTATTCACTCTTTAGGTGTGGAATATGGTTAATAGAAATTCTTTCATTCTTTCCTCCATTTTTTTGTCTTCTCTTCACACCATTTGCAGGTTGTGCAAGTTTTCATTGTTAGCTAGATCGTCTTTGTAGCTATCTCAGAAAATATACATGGTATCAGAACCCACAACATGCTAGAAAGGATCATCACTAACACTCTTTTGCAGGTACCAAAGATGAAACAAAGCAGCAGGAAAGACAAAATCTTTATTTTATTCTCCAGCAATACTTCTCATCCCTCATAACTATTTGGAGTGGAAGCCAAATATTATACCTTTTCTCATAAGTAGAGGCTTATACCAAATAACCATGGCAATGGAAGTAGAGCATGATTCTTCCGATGAAAAAAATGACTTTCTCAATAGACAAGATATGGCTATATGATGTATTGGCTTATCTATTTCTCCTGAAATTTATCTTCAAGTAGATGATGAATCGTAGGACTCAACTAAAAAAAATATGGACCATATTGGAGGTTATATTTCAAAATAAGGAATATTTCACGCAAAATTTGACAAGATAGAGCGAGTTGAAAATCCATGGGAAGATCGGTCCTCTCAGTTTGAAGAGCCTTCTACATAGGTATTTGCACAACGTTTTGTTCCATTCACTGAAGATGCCATCTACTCCATTTCAGATATGCTTTTTGAATCGCATACAAAAGATATCATCCATGCATATCAGGATCCGCATGTAGACACTTTTCCATGCACCATTCATGCATCCCAGGAGCCACATGCAGAGACTCCCATGCATGCATATGAGGAGACAAAAAGGGGGCCATTCACATCAAATTCAATTCTGACATTTTATGAGCATAATTTGTAGAAACAAATTGGATATTTGAATTTCTCTAATAAAAATACCCAATTTCAAAAACACTTGTCCAAGACGGAGTCCAAGAAGTGGAGTTACGAGGATTTTAAAATCAACAAATTTTCAACATTTTTCTGGAAATGGTTGCGCAATTTTCAATGTTTCATCCAAACTTCACATGGATTTGGATATTTTTTTTTACAATAAGAGAAGAGGAATATGTGTGTACATATAATATGTGCATATACTTCATCATATACATACAAACATCTACCTCTTCAACAAAATCTTCACCGAGCATAATCTTGCACATTTGCAAGGTCTCCTTGGAGTGAAGAACACAGTTTCTTAGCAACTACCCTTTTTTTTAATCTTTTGATGAATTGTACTTTGAGGGGGGGTTTTCCATGAGTTTTTCCCTCTTTCCTCATTTTTTTAGTGTTCCACTCTTAGATGCATTATACAATGGGTACCTAACATGGCCTTTGTTGTCAGGACCCATTCATCATGTACACCCTAGTAATGTTCAGGGGAGGTGTTGGAGATGTTATACACTCACCAATAATTATTTTCCTAAGTTTGATAGTCCAATGTTGAGAATGCTTCCTTAGATGATAATATTCTTGAGAGAGAATATTCCCTTAAAAATAGGGTGCTCCTCTTTAGTTTAGAGTCAGTTACACTCAATTAGACTAGTGGAAGTCACTCATGCATGGAAACCTCAGTTTTATCACTGACAATTGCATGTGTTTCTCTCACTTCCACACATGTGACTTAGTTAATTGATGATTGCATGGATAAGTTAACTAGGACTAGGTGGTAGTTCACTCCTGTTTTTGTCAGTGAGTGTCTAGATCTCTCTATATCACTACTATGGTGCATTAGTTACTCATGCATTCTATATCTATTGTAAATCATTCATTCTTTGGGTGTGGAATACAGTTAAATTCTTTCATTCTTTCCTCCATTTTTTTTTATTATCTTCACACTATTTTCAATTTGTGTACGTTTTCATTGTTAGCTAGATATTTTGTGCAAGTATCTCAAAAACTCTACATTTTTAAATTGTATCCTTTTACAAAAATCAATAAATAAAAAATCCATACCTGCCTTCGCAAGCGACATATTTCTTCAGTATGAACAGATTATTTCACCATTTATTTTTAAGTGCAGATATAGACATACATTTATTCAAGTTTATCGATTTTTTTGGATCAATGAGAAACGCTTTCCACACTTTGCCATTTATCCTCTGGTTTTTAAACCACTTTTCTCCCTCCTGTAGTTTAAGCTATGAAATCCTCTGAAATATCCATTTCGAGGATGCCTATTTGAACTTGCCTCACTAAAGGTCCATTTTTCAAGCATCAAAAGAAACTTGGGTCTCAAAATCACTCTTGTCACAAGGGTAATGGAATTTTTTCTTCTCGAATTCACTCTTGTCACTGGGATAATGGTAATTATTGCCTACAGATTTCGAATGGGAGAAGGATTCAAGAGATGGTTTAGTAATGATGATTTTCGAATGATAACGATCATGTCGCAATCTATGGCATCATTGGAGGTTATGGTGGTGATCTTAATGGACCATTCCCTTGTAATTATCAATTTATCTTTTTAAAGTGATTCATAACAAAAAAAACATTTTGAACATGCATATTTAATAATTATTTTGAATGGCTTCGGATGAATGGAAAAAAAAATTATGGATGTAAAATGGAAAGATTGACACAGGATAAGGAAAATATGGTAGAAAGGTGTCATAGAAAAATAGAACCATTAACTATTGAATGTAAAACTTTTTCGTTTTCTTTGCACAATTTAGAATTCCAAATGAAAAATGATTTAAAGATTCATTACATTTTGAGTGGTTTACATGTAGCCAAAAATTGATTTCTTTGGTAGATGGAGATAGAACTGATATCAATTTTGATTTTGTTGTTGTAGATGATTTTTTTTGTAATGAAATTCTTGATGAAAAAAAATGTTGATGCTAAAAATGATAAATTTGAAGATGTTCTGAAGAAATGATGATGCTAGAAATGATGAATTTGTTGTTATGAGGTTTCCAAAATATTGTTGCGGACTGACAAGAATTTTGTTGTTGTAAGAACTCTGGAACTGTTCAAGATTTTGGAAATGTTGATGATGACCTAAAGAGTGCTCCATGAAGACTTAGAGTGGTACTTTACAGAGTGATGCATATTGGGATTTAAACATAGAAAATAAATTGAAACCTGAAAACCATGTGTTCTAAACCATACCAAAGAAGATTGAATTTCTTTGTAAGAGTTCATGATTGGTATTGTGCACTGAAGTAGGATTCATGTAATCAAATGTATGCCACCATAGTTTTGAAACTAATTTGAATGAGCTAAAATGACATAAGAATTTATGAGAATGAACTTGTTGTGAACTATAAAATCTTATCGAAATTTGTTGATTGTTTATTAAACCGATGCAAATAAAATCTCCATATTTGAATTTCATGCTTGGAAACTTGTGCAAATTTTGAAAAAGTTAGAAATCATGTTTGATAGGTGGATGACCATATGGTGTCGATTTGAAACCATATCCAAGTCACTATTTAGTCTCAGGATGTGTGCAACCATATAAAACTACAAATCTGCTATAGAAAGATGGTTGTAACTATTTACAAAAATTTTGGTAATTTTTATTAAAACATTTTTAAAACATGACTGTGCATCCCTTATCATGCATTTTCCAAAATTTTCTCAATTAATTATATTCTCCTCAAAACCCATATCTTATAATTTTCTAATTCAACCTCTTCTACTTGCAAATGTTGTGCAAAGATTTTCCCTAAGAATAGTATTCTACATGAAATATGGTTGTAACAACACTTTCGATAGCTGAAGAAAGTCTAAAAAAATTGTAGAATTTCTCTAAAAACATATTTATAAGGAAAACTAAGCTACGATATTGTGCAACTGTCCTCTATAAAATTTCTTTGAAAGAAACCCTGATACTGAGGAATAAATCAAATACTGAGATGCTTGAAATTCTATTGTTCTAATTTACCTCTCTATTGTCATGATGATTAGAAGAAGAAGTGTATCAGGTGCTTGGATACTTGGGCCAAAAAAAGTATGTTGAGGAATGTTTGAAGGAGATCTTAATAGATTGAAATCCACCTGCATTTGAAACCATATAAGGACATTGATACTTCAATGCTATCTCTCCCCCACACTGAGGATGATGCATGTCCTCATGCATCCTTCTAAGATATGATATTTGAATCATGCTAGAGTCTGAATGGAGAAGACTATAGAAAAATTGAAGTGTTGTGGGAATTCTTCATCTTGATTATAGTGACCATCTAAAAATTCAAACTGAAATCAAATACCCATAAGCTGGTGTTGGAGATTGATTCTACTGTTGAGATACATCTATTGAAATGATCTATTTGTTGAATTCAATCTCAAATCTATTTTTCTAATCACATTTGTTAGTTGTAACAATTTTTGTTGGAACCAATGCCTAAAAACAACCATGAATACTACTAGAGGGAACCAAAAACTGTGCTACAAGGAAAGGTACTATAACTAGAATAGCATTCCCTTTTTATTTCTAATATGTAGAAAAGGTTGCAACTGTTGGTATCATTAAATCATATATTCTTCATCAAACATGAATCTGTGGTACAATTCTTACCATGTGAATGGATGTGATGAAATTGAGCATGGAAATAAATCATTGGATTACCAACCATTAATGTATGTGATTAATCAATGCAATATCACTCACCATTGATGTCAATAGCATTAAGGTACCCTTAATGCATCCTTCCAGACACAAATGAATGTGTTGGCATCGAGTAAATTGTAGGATCTGATAGTCAAGAGGAATTAATGCATCCCCACTTATATCAGCAAGGAAACATGTCATTGGGGCATACAAGTTCCAAGGCATTACAAATATCTCTTGATCTTGATCTGAGATAGAATGTTGAATTCGATGGGACAAGACCTATTAGAAGGAAGGCCTTAAAGAATCCCACATCATCTAGTATGGGCATAGAACAAAATTGATTTGAAGAACCAAAATATAATATTGAACCAACATGCAAACCTTATTCATAAATTTTCCCGTCGGTTTCCTTGTTTTCAAACGAAAATCATGTCCAGTTGTGCCAGTAAGCTAGTTTTCACAACTAGACTTATTTTTATCTTTACTATTTTATTTATTCATTTATTCTTCTACCTTATCTTTACTATCTTTCCAATGGAGCCACATGTGTAGCAAGATTACAAATAAACTCATATTCAGGTTTAAAGGACTACTTTAAGTGGGCCTTAACCTTCAATATATCCCTAAATGACTACTTCTGCAAAAGGAAAGTAAATTGTTCATTGGCTCAACTGCAGAAACAAAGTTATGTTCAGCTGCAAAAAACAAGGAAGCTATTAAAATGCAAATAACTTAACAGGGAATACACTGAAATTTAATCACTGAGAACCATTAATCCATTAAATATTCAGTTACAGTCTTTCAATTGCTTAATCAAAACAGTGCCTACATATGAATCCACCATATAACCAATCAGTGATTTTAGTGTTATTAGTTTCATATGTGATCAGAAATAAAAATAACTTACATAAATAAAAGGATCACAAACATAAAAACACAGTTGAATAATAAAGCACACCAACAATAAAACAATTAGTAGTGTATTCCTCCTCAAGGGGGCCTCTTGACTCAAGGCACACTACTAGAAAGATCTTATGCGACTTGAACTTTTACGAACTCAAGACATGTAACACAATGATATAATAACCAGATTCTTGTATTAACAACAATACAATTACAACATTTCATATTCAAGAATAATATATATCATCACCATGGGGATTTGAAGATATGATTGCACATATTTATACAATGGAAATGAGATAACATAGATCCAAACTACACGGATCTCAAAGTTGGCCACAACTACAATTGTGGGAAGTATCAGTTTAAATAATCAATCTTATCTCCTAGATCCTTCACAATTTTAAGAAACCATCCATTATAAACCTAGATGCCCTCGTCCTACATAAAACCCATATGTCTGATTTTCAATATTTTCCTTCATCTTCTTGCAATTGAGCCTGCAAAATGGTCTCTCTATTATGGCATAGATTTGCATAAAAAACATTTTACTTTGATTTTTCTTCGAGTTGGAAGATCTGTAGGCCAAGTTGAAAAGTGGATTATCTTCGTGGAACCTTTTGGCACATTACAGATGGCATGGTTCGGTACAAGGATGGTCGCATCCCTGTAGATGGACAACTCTTCTTCAGAATTTTTTTTTAATGGCTAACAGAGATATATTTCAGTAACTATAAAATCAAAGGATTTGTAGCAAATGATTAAATAATAACTATTTAAACCAATTTTCATAACAAAGTATAAAAATGTACTCATGAACGAACAATTTACCTTAAGCATTCTTTAATGCATTGATTATGTAGCTAAGTAATATAATCATGGAAAAAAGGTAGAATAGGATGTGAACTGGATAACAATATAGGTTATGGAGGAAATTTAATGATATGAAAGTGACAAAAAGAAGTGTGTTTTGAGAGTGCACCAATGATCCCATGGAACCATTGGCTATTGATGCCTCTTGAAGAATTTGATTTATTTTATTATATTTTTTTTTCCTTTTACCTTTGATCTAGTTTCCATGACTAATGTACTTTAGGCTCAGATCACTTCATAGATATCCACGTGAAAAACTTCAATATGGGGAAGCATCCCTCCTCTTTCTAATGAATCTCCATGTCAATGATGATTTTGTGTGTGCCCTTCCTCTAAAACTTGGTGCACTAAATTAGGGATTTCCCTCAACGATAACTTATATTTGGAGATTTCTTGGAATGTTTCCTAAATACTTTGTGACATTAAAATTATTCATAGGCTATGGTTTACTCATGGAAACTTTGAATGGGATATGTGATCTTTCTTTTTTTGATGGATCTTTCTTTCAGAATTTCTTCTCTCCTTACCCAAACTTCCACACACAAACATATATTAAAATCTTAGGGAATTTTCCCTCTCTTTTGTTTATAGAAGTAATCACAATTGTAAATCATGCAAAATATTATAAGAATAATATCTTTATGATTATGATAACACAATGATTCATGAAGGATGAACAAGAGGAACTCAAAGAAGATATTCAATATTAGATTTGGTTCAACAATACAATAGTGTTTCGTCTCTTTTATAGAGATTGCAATGGTTATAAGATCTAACTAATTATTGTTAGGGAGGAAGTGGTTGTGTGATTATCTCAACTATCATCCAGTAATAACTTAATGTCTAATAATTAATTACAAATTGAAATTATTAAGTAATCCTTATAATCTAATACCCCTTCTTAAGGATTACACCACTAAAAAACAAAACTCATTGAAAATGAACACAACTAAAAATATAACCAAACATTCTTTGTAAGCTTCATATTTGAAAATAATGCTTGGACCAGTAAGACTCCTTTAAGTTTCTCCCTATTCCACTGAAAGATATAGCCTCCTAGTTGTGATCCAAGTTTCTCAACATCATTGGACATCATTAGCACTTGAAATGTCTCATAACCATCATAAAGGTATGATATTGAACTACCGGATCCTGAATCTCCCCTAAACTATTGGACAACAATCTGCACATGCATGTCTCATAACCCAAATGTGGTACAATTTACTCAATCCACAAGCATCTTCGACTATTGAACAACTATCTATCTTCCACTGCATCCTTCCTTGTCTTCAGAGTGTGGCCCTTCTTAAAACACAAATTATTCAACAAAGTATTCACCATTGTTTGTATCTAATGGATCTTTGATAAAGGTTATATTTACTAATTATTTAAGCTTCCCTTTGATAATATCGTTGGCATGGATTTTACAGTTAATTTTTGTATGACCAATTTTTCTGTAGTAGTAACATTTTATATCCCTCTTGTCTTTAGCTGATATGGTATGGTTGTTTCTTGAGTAGAATGTCATATTAATTTGAGTATCACCTTCTATATCTTCTACAATTTCTCTCTTTTCTTCAGCTAAGAGTGCAACAATAATATCTTCTAGAGTTTGAGAAGGAAATTTTGTAACGCACCCAACACCCATGCTTAGTCTCATCACTGTGTAAAACAACTTATCTTACTAAAATCGAATTTAAAAAGGCCCCATACATATAACAAAAATACAAGGGGAAGCAAGCACATAAAAACTACAACAAATAACATGTTGATTTATCCATGGATCTACAACATTTATAAATTCATGAATGCATGAAAACCCAACAAAACATAACACAACATTCAGATATCATTTGACATAGCGTAATAATCATAAATAACACAACATAAATACTTATATTTTTATAAATGTAATTCAATTGGTTTCATTCGAAGGATGAACCTCCCAACCATAAGATATTTTGTTCTAGATCTCAACATCATGCCACCTCGAATTTGATGCTATGAACCCACAAGGAGATCCATCCCTCTGGTTTTTCACTCTCTACACACAAAAACTCCAAACCCAATTTCTACTCCTACAACAATTCTAATCCACCATTTCTCTTTTCCTCAAAACCTACATAACCCAAGGAATGTACCCCATCACTATTCACAGTCCCTCGGGCTATACCATTCATTTATCAAGGCTTCCAATGCACTCATTTGGTTAGGAATCTCTTAGCAAGGGACTTCAAGAACTTTCAACTTCTTCAGGAGTGCTCACAACATCCTACACAAGGCTCTTGATCCATTTCCTCAACAAAAAAATTACAGTACAAGCTTATAACCCATTTTATGGGCACATAAGCCTCATTTCCAGCATAACACACAACCCAACAATTATTACCTTTAAGTACATCATGGCTAGTTCTCTTCCCATAACTCAACTCTACCTTTGTTGCCCAAAAACTGCATGTAAAAATTATCTCCCTTCCCCATACGAATTTCCCTTCTTCTCCCTTGTTTGCTTGACTCTCACTCTTCCCAAAGACGATTGTACCTCAACCCATTATCCCCAATAACTATGGAATGTGACCACTCACACCCACACTCTTACATGAGTTAAATTATTGTCTTTGGAAACACTCAACAACAAATATAAGGTTTATACATAATGATAATATAATTCAGGAATGTGGGTGTAGCATACACATCCCCAAGTAGGACCATGCCACACAAAATTTAGACTCTCTCGTACCATTAATCAACAATTGTTTTCCTACATATGCAACAATGTGTAGTACAACAATATAAAATGCATGCATATATACAATTATAGAAAATAAAATTAAACACATCACAGACAATAATAAACATGGAATTACAAATAAAAGAACACTTATCTTTTAATGGTAAAACACCAACTTCATGCATACCTCAGACATTCCTCCTAGCCATAGACCACACTACTCATAAACACTCAAAAATGTATCACCCCCAAGTTGGGGCTATGAATCCACTAGGGAAAAGGTTTTCTCACCAATACCAACTCTAGCAACAATTCCACCTCACATCCTCTCATTCCCCTCAGGTTGACCCACCCCAAAAAGTGTACCTCTTTTCTGCTTAACAATCTTTTGGTTGTCCCACTTCCCTTCCTAGGCTTCAACAACAAGCTGACCAGGAATTCTCTGAGCGCTATGACCCTTGGAGCACACTATTTCACTCAAGAGTTATGGAACCCATGGGAAGCATACAGGGAAACCAATTCCCAACAATTCTCTCACCCAAGTGAATTGATCCATGGGCATGACAACTTGCCTCTTTAAACCCAAACCACCAAGGATTTACAGGGTCACTCCAGCTCCATAGCTCTACTCTCTAGTCATGGTAAGCATTATGGAATGAATGACAAGAATGAATGATAATTACACTAATTATCAATAATATATATACATGTTTCTAACTTGACACTTGGAATACAAGGGACTAACTTGTCCCCAGCTTGTAATCCCCCCCCCCCCAACTTTTTGGAAATTAGGATAACATAACATTATAAGACTTAGGACTTTATGAATAATATTATTTTATTCCTAGGCTTAATCTCTTAGCCCCCTTTCCCTTTCATGGAGTCCCATCCCCCAATACTTTCTCATCTAACTTGGTCTGCAACAATGATGTGTTTTATTAATAATATAAGTGATTACATATTACAATAGTAGGCTCGTTGGCCTTCTTAGAATCTAGGATCTCCGACCTAATAATCTTAGAGGCACCCTAGCCTATAATATTATGGATCACCATCCTATAAAACATATGTACAATTACAACTGCGGATCAAATTGGGGGTATTACATTCCCCTCCCCCTTATTTATGCAGTATCCTCGATGCATTATATCTAATGTACACTAAAAAATTCTTCAAAAGGATCCAAAAATATATGCAAGTATTATTCTTGCATGGTATCCTCATTCTCCTCATGTCATATCTTCGGGACTGTAACAAGTCAATTGGACCTCACTTTCTCCAAGCCTTTGCTATTAAATCTTGTTGTCTTCTGGTGCTCTTCATTCCAAGTGCCCAATTCATATCTTCATACTTCAGTTGTGAGTCTTTTTCTCTATTCCACAAAGTTTTTTTGAGAAAGAGTTCTACTCACTACTATTTCTAACATGCCCTCATGATTCTATCCATCATGCCATATGCATTCTTGAGTTGTGTCTTCTTTATTGCAGTCACCTTTTCAGGATCAATCATCCCTTCAATGATACATAGTCATTTAGTGATCCATCTTTCCAAGGATTTCACACACGAGGAGAGAAAAAATTCATTACCAGACCCCCACTAAGGGTCTACACTCTATGGAAATCACAGGGCTCCAATTTTACAACAACAACATTTTTTCCCAATCATTCCAACTTCAATAACCATCATCTCACCTATATCACACACATACAATCATCATGATATAATATTGTAACAATTTTTTTTAGAAATTCATTATTTTTTTATAAAGAAATTTCAATTTTCCCCGAGTATGAGATTCCATCTCATGATTTTTCTTGGTTGTTGCAACATCAAGAATCAATATTTATTATTTCTTCAAGCAATGACATACTTGAGACCACTTTTTCTACAATACTCCCATATTGCATTCATCCAAACAGATTATTAGCATTCCATGTAAAATATATTTTTATTATAATATTTACAAAAACTCACAAAGTGACCTTATAATTGTTTACACTTAAAAATTCCATCACTTATATCAATGCATTTACTATATGGAATGAAATTATCATTCCCTGCACATGTATTATCAAAAACCAAGATTTTTTTGTTCTAGCCAACTTTAATTTTATTACTCTTTTTCCCTGACAAACCTTTCTTGTAGTCCACCCTCCTGTGACCACTGACAAAATTCACAAGTGCTACCATGTTATTGAAGCACTGTCATTTTGTTTAACGATGCTTTCTGAAGTGTAGAGCACCAGAGATGGGGCATCAAAGAAAATACCCCACAATGCCAAATTGCTCAATATATTTTCCAGTGTGGTTATGTTAATGGAACCGATGCATTTGTTTAAAATAGTTACATTGCTTAGTTATATTTTATGTGTCATATTTTTAGCAGTGTGCTTTGTTAAATGGAATGCATCGGTGCTTTTGTGTTCAAAAATATATGGAATGTTATTTACCGATCCTTGTATTTTATAACACACCAAATATGGGCCTTTTAAGCAGAAGCACTGCTTAAGATAAACCTTTGATGCACTAGTGGTGGTGCTTACTATGAAGTTATAACATGACGCACAAGTCCAGGGTGAGTCAAACCAAAACTGTGCACTGCATGGAGTTGGATATTTTTTTTTTAAGTCCCAAATTTCAAGCTAAATTCAAATTTTAAACTAATGAAAATGAAAATGGGAAGGAAATAAACAAATTACTTGGATTGTTATGTCTCGAGGAGGCATGGTTCCACCATTGAGAGGAAATGAAAATTCATGGTAATTTCCAAAAAAATCGAAATGTTTGGAATCGGCCGGTGGAGCTATCCAACTCACCGAGGAGCACTAGAAACAGGGTGTCCATGAAAATAGAGTAAGCAATAGTGGTTTCTTCATATATTGGAAGCACAGGATGAGGTGTCATAATGGAAATTGGTCTAGTAATTTATTTTTATTTACCCATACTATGGTGCGCCATCAGACATTGTGTACGCACCAATACATAAGATTCAATGGCATCAGTGTGCTTTGATCAATGATTGTTATTTTTTTATAATTTATGAATATGAATATGAAAATCTATGCACCGGTGCGTTATGTTGTAGTTGAGCACTTGGGCGGATGTACCATATAGGCGCATTGGACAAAAATATCCGCAAAAAATTTTGGTTGCCCATGTTCGTTAACGTCCTCCATTATGAATAGTGACAATGCATTTGAATGGTTAAGATCGGTGCAGTATGTTTAGGTGTGCACTAGTGCATAAATACCTTAAAGGCACACTGAAAAACAAAACCTCCACAAAAACTTCTGGTCACCCGCCTCCGCTAACAACCTCTACTATAAATAGCTAAGGGATAAATTCTTGATGGAGGTTTCATAAAAACCTCTACAAGAATTTTTTTTCCTTGTAGTGACAAAATAATACATGGACAGATAAAATAGCCATTCAGAGAAACAAAATGATAAAGAAGGAGTTAGAACTGACAAAGAAATCAAACCCCCGTGTGGCCAAAAAACAAGAAACTAGATGGGTAAACCTAACGACCAAGGAAGGGAAACAMATTTCCATTAAGAGGGGCCAAATGATGAATCTACATCTTATTATATTATATAAATAAGATACATGCAATAGAGGAAAAGGAGTTTTTCTTATATAACTTTGTAAACTCTTTTAGAAAATTAATGAATGAGAAGCCACTATTGGCCAAGCTATTTTGGAGACTTTCTRAAGCTTTTGATGTGTATAACTTATTCTACCATTTTACTAAGTTTTGGAATGTTGTATGTGTATTCTTTTACGAAKTATGATTAATCTATCTTATTTTGTGTATCTCACAATTTGTTTGTTTGTAACCTATAATGATGCAGTCCCCCTACCTCAGTAGGGTCCTGTGACCTCCCAGTCTCTGGATCGATATTCTTCTAAGACGAAATGTCTCTTTGGGCTCCTGCTGGAACCCTTTGAACGAATACACAGGTCCCTTTAATTCCATGGCACAGGCTTTGAGAAAACCTACGAACGCGCTCAGCTTTCAGCGCTCTTCTCTGTTCTGAACCAACACACCTTTCATGTTTCAGGGTTTCGGGACTCCTGCATGTGAGCTCTCCCAATATCCTTGTCCTTCGAATCGTTGAACCTCGAAATAGAGCCTAGCTACCACTAGCTCCTATCTTCACTCCCGACTCATATGACCTCTGCCCCGTGACCAGTGGCTAACATCCAACCGACTCCCCGGGTTTTCGCGTTTTGGCGATGTGGAGGGGTTAACTCTTTGTCCCTCCAACTCCCAGTTGCTGAAAGTCCGAAATCATATCTACTACAAGATCAATGGCTCTAAGCCTTCCTTGATCTAACGATCTTGGTTCTTTCAGGGTTTCGTGATTCGAGGAATCGCGATGCAAGGATCCCACTCCTTTGTCTTTCGAATCCATGGTTGTCGAAATGTCGAAATGTCTTGGCATTCGATCAATGACTCACAATAACCCCTGAGATCTGTGGTTCACGTCCAGCCTCGCTATTTCGTGATTTAGGGTTTTGGGAGACAAGGACCTCTATCCTTCCAACTCGTGATACTTGAAATCACAATGTGGACCAACGGTCCAAATCTGCTTGTGATCGACAATTCGAATCTTTTGGGCCTTTCCCCAAAATCTTGACCGCTTGCCATGTGTCCTTCTGTGGATGGTCATGATGCTTTCGGGATTTTGTCGAGTCCTCTCCTTTGATTCTACGAGGGTTAAACCTCGTTCTCCTCTTTCCGAATTCGATGGATATATGTCCTTTATGCGAGATATAATGACTCAGATCCTTCCTCCTGTGCTTTGAGACTTTGAATGGTACCACTGTTATCTTCCGTACAGCTTCACCTGGTCTAATGGACTGTGGCTACTTGTACGACATCTTACGGATCAAATCAAATCTTCTGTGCATCTCCCAGGGACTAAACCCTGTACACGTATCTTTGATCCAGCGGCTCTCATGCCACTGCACTCCAGATCCAATGCCTGGCGCGTTTTTGTAGTTTCACATTTCTGGGAGTCGAAAGACTCTCCCACTTATGTTTCCCGGTCCACCAAATGCTAAAAACTTAAAATGCACGCCCCTTACTTCAAGATCAATAGATGTTGATCCTCGCTCCCAGATCTGACGGCTTAGATCTAATCAAATCCTATGTGTGCTCCTCCTGTCTGCCTGGATGTAGATTCAACGGTCCAGATCTTTCCTCCCAGTGCCAATCCAATGGTAGTTGTGCTCCTCCTCCTGATCTTGCAAGTTGTGCCTCTTCCCTTCCCTTGGAATAAATTCGACACTCGAAGGTATCGACCTTCGATGCTTCCATTGTGAGCCCAGTTCCTTTGGGTCTCATCTGCATTATAGAAACACTTCCCCTCCTAAGATTAGTCAACTCAAAAACCTCGAAAGGTTTCTCGACCTTCTGCTCCTTTCTCCTGTTGCTATGTGCGCAAAGGCACTGTTCCTCCTGAGCTTTGGGACTTAGAATAAGTCCACCCTCACACACTCCTTGTGCTGCTGAGATTTCCTCAATCTCAAGTCCAAAGTATTTCTTGAAAAGAAATGCTTCGCGCCCTCTTGGCGCTCCTTTTATCAATGCACACCTTGCAGAGCCTACAGAATGTTCAGTAACTCTGGTTGTCTTCGAACTCGACAAAGAGTTCTTCTCGTGCACACTTTCACTAACTCAATTCCCACCTGGACGAGCTTCTATAGAATCTCTAGAAATTATGTCTCTTCTCTCTGTGCCTTCCCCTGCACAGATCGTCCTCCAAGGTGTTCATCAACCTTGAGGCTCCTCCTTGAGTCTGTGAATCTTTCTGGTGTGCACTCCTTGCACATTCTTTCTGACTCTGCAAAGCTCAAATGCACACTCCTTGCACTAGCTACAGAACTTCCAATGATCTGTTGTGCACTCCTTGCACAACCTAAAGAACCTAGATAGAAATCAAAAAAATCACAAACAGATAGTAAAATCTATCTATAACCTGTATCTACAGCATACAAGTGACATTCAAATGCATAAACATACATAGACAATTCATGGGCAGGAAAAATTGCTCTTTGTATTAATCTCCAAATGTCTATACAAAATGTTTTTTTACAAAAAATGGATTGTAACAAGTCTCAGCTCTCTCTCGAGACCTCTCTGCTCTGGTCTCTCCTCCTAACTCTCTACTCTAATTTCTTAATTAAAAAATGAAGGCTCCCATGAGCTCATCCTCAACCACCATCTCTGAGCTATTGCTATCACAGAGCAGCTCCTATGGCTACATTACATAAATGGATGCCCAGTCCTGACTACGTCTTGGGCTTGCTGCAGGAAACCATTAAAGGAAACCTCAACCACTACCTGTACAAAGGCGTGGTCTAGCATTAAAATCCTTACAACATTTATTGAAATTTTGAATTTCAAAATTGAGAGGGTTGCGCCTCTCCCTTTCTCCATTAAATGTGTGCTGGATGTGTTGGCTGGCTGGAAGACTGCTGACATGGAGCGATGCTCCTGCATCATACTCCTCAACTGGAAAAATCATGGTCTCCTAATCATGAGCTCCTCTTCTCCAATGTTGAAATCCACCTGGATCCCAAACTTTCCCTTGGAGCTGACCATCTGCTCCTCTACTTCGTTGTTGTTGTTATTGCCTWSCTGCTCTTACAGACTCCCTTCTGCTCAGCTTCTTGTTGTTGGTAGTCTCTGMTTCTGAACTCAACATCAACCTTATGATTTCTTTAATTACCTCGTYCAGCTGCTCCAGTGGTTGGTTCTTTGTATGCAGTCTTCTCTSCCACACTTTTGTCTTCTCAATGGGCAGATCTGCTCGATCTCCCCTGCTATCTTTATCTCTCTTTGTGGCATTAAGTGGCCACTCTACTGCARACTCCAGCTCTACAGTCTCCTCACTGAATTGTTTCTCGTCTTCTTCCTGTGGCAGTTCTGTTGCTACCATTTCTCCTGCTAGCATACTTCCAACTTCTTCCAGCTTGGCTTGTCAGATGTGCAAACTTTGCACCGTCACCCTCTTCTCTAGGGCTTCCAATTCTTCATACAGATCAGAAAAATCCATTATTTCTGCTTCCTCTTATGTTGTAGACTCCAGTGCTGTAGTCATTTCTGTTTCAGCTTCCTGGCTGAAAATTTTGAGCAACTTTGTTGAATGCTCTTCTTCTTCTCCTTGGGCAAACATCAGTGTCTTCTCCACTTCTTCCTCTTCTTTGACAGTCTCTGTTGGCTTTCCTCCTTCTGTTGCTGCATCTGCAACACATACTCTTGCCTCAATTGGGCTATCTGATAGGAATACCCAAATTCCCCCAATCATCAGAATACTCTTCTAATCCTCCTTCTGGATGGTGCAAGTTTTTAACTTGTCATCATCTTCATTCACATGGTCTGCAAAACCACATAAATCTTCACTTATCAACACTCCTTGCTAACCTGAACTCACTCCTGAGTCGCTGATACTTTCATACAGTCTCACTTATATTCCCCTACCCACCTGGCAATCTGGGAATTTTTTGCTACCCACTTGGCAGTCTATGAGATCTAGTGATCCCATCTCATTGCCCACTTAGAAATATGAACTTTCACCACTACCCCCTTGGCAGTATGTGAGACCTTCTACTGATCTCTTCCCATTTCCCACTTGGCAACTCAAAAGTTCACCTATTCCCACCTGGCAGTTTATGAGATCCTATGCTAATCTCATACCATTTCCCACCTGGCACTATGAATTTTCATTGTTTTCCTCTTGACATTCTATGAGATCCTCTACTGATCTCATTCCATTGCCCACCTGGAATTTCGAAAGTTCATCCATGCCCTCCTGGTAGTTTATGAGATCTGAAACTGATCCCTCTTCCTCATCACTAAGGGTTCCTCCAACTTCTGGCTCATCGATGCGAACTAGCTCTGTGTCACTGAGGTTTTTATCATACCTCAGCCACTTCTTCAACTCTTGTTGTTGTTTCCTGACCAACAACTTTTGAACAGATCATTTGGATTTCTTATTCAGAGGACATTCGTACCTCCAGTGTACTTTTGCCTCCTACTGCATCTTTAATGTCAGTTGTTCCATTCTCTCCCTTATCTCAAAGAGTTCTTTGTCAATCTCTGCTTTACTCATCTGCTGGTGATCTCCTCTTCCACCATGCTCATGGCCTTCAGTAGCCATTTCCATATTTCGCCTGCCCTCATGGCAAGCATATGGATCACTCTACATCTGAGAGCATCTCTGTGTCCTCCTACAACTCGCCTAGTTGTCTATCATTTGTTGCACACCTTGCAACAATCACCACAAAGCTTTAACACCCTGCTTCTTTCACCTACTGTATACAAATGAATCTCTGCTTCTAATTCCACTTGATGTTAACAGAATTTCTCCCACCATCTCTCCTTTGTCTGTGAACAAAGTAACGGTCTCCTCTTTCTCTTTTTTCTGAGATCTACAGACAAAAATCTTCTTTGATACCACTTGATGTAGTCCCCCCTACCTCAGCAGGGTCCTACGACCTTCCGGTCTCTGGATTGTTCTTCTTCTGAGCCGAAATGGCTCTGCGAGCTCCTACTGGAACCCTTTGAATGAATCCACAGGTCCCTTTAATTCCCTGGAAAAGGCTTTGAGAAAACATATGCACACACTCATCTTTCAGTGCTCTTCTCTGTTCTGAACCAACACACCTTTCACGTTTCAGGGTTTCAGTACTCCTACATGTGAGCTCTCCCAGGCTCCTTGTCCTTCGAATCATCGAACCCCGAAATAGAGCCTAGCTCCCACTAGCTCCTACCTTCACTCCTGACTCATATGACCTCCCCCCCTTTACCAGTGGCTAACATCCAATTGACTCCCCGAGTTTTCGCATTTCGGTGATGTGGAGGGGCTAACTCCTTGTCCCTCCAACTCCCGGTTTCCAAAAGTCTAAAATCATATCTACTACAAGATCAATGGCTCTGAGCCTTCCTTGATCTAACGATCCTAGTTCTTTTGGGGTTTTTCGATTCGGGGATTCACGATGCAAGGGTCCCTCTCCTTTGACTTTTAAATCCCTGGTTGTTGAAATGCCGAAATGTCTTGGCGTTCGATCAATGACTCACAATAACCCCTGAGATCTACGGTCCACTTCCGGCCTCGCTATTTCGCTATTTTGTGTTTTAGGGTTTTGGGAGACAAGAACTTCTGTCCTTCCAACTCATGATACTTGAAATCACGATGTGGACCAATGGTCCAGATCTGCCTATGATCGACGGTTCAAATCTTTCGGGCCTTTCCCTAAAATCTTGACCGCTTGCCACGTGTCCTCCTATGGACAGTCACGATGCTTTTGGCATTTTGTCGAGTCCTCTCCTTTGCTTCTACGAGGGTTAAACCTCGTTCTCCTCTTTTCAGATCTGATGGCTATCTATACTTTATGCAAGATATGATGACTCAGATCCTTCCTCCCATGCTTTGAGACTCTGAATGGTCCCACCATTATCTTCCATGCATCTTCACCTGGTCCAACGGACTGCGGCTACTTGTACGACATCTGACGGCTCAGATCAAATCTTTTGTGCATCTCCCAGGGACTAAACCCCGTACATGTATCTTTGATCCAGCGGCTCTCATGCCACTACGCTCCAGATCCAACAGCTGGCGCATTTTCACAGATTCACGTTTCTGGGAGTCGAAAGACTCTCTCTCTTATGTTTCCCGGTCCGCAAAATGCCGAAAACTTAAAATTTGCGCCCCTTACTTCGAGATCAACGGATGTTGATCCTCGCTCCCAGATATGATAGGTTAGATCTGATCAGCTCCTATGTGCACTCCTCCTATCTGCTTGGACATAGATTCAATGGTCCAGATCTTTCCTCCCAGTGTCGATCCAATGGCAGGTGTGCTCCTCCTCCTGAGCTTGCGCCTCTTCCCTTCCCTTGGAAGAAATTTGACGCTCGAAGGTCTTGGCCTTCGATGCTTCCCTTGTGATCCCAGTTCCTTTGGGTCTTGTCTATGTTATAGAAACGCTTCCCCTCCTGATCTTAGTCAAATCAAAAACCTCGAAAGGTTTCTTGACCTTCTGCTCCTTTCTTCTATTTCTCTGTGCGCAAAGGCACTATTCCTCCTGAGCTTCAGGACTTAGAATAAGTCCACCCTCACACACTCCTTATGTTGCTGAGATTTCCTCAATCTAAGGTCCAAAGTATTTCTTGAAAAGAAATTCTTCATGCCCTCTTGGTGCTCCTTTGCTCAATGCACACCTTGTAGAGCCTACAAAATGTTCAGTAACTCTGGTTGTCTTCGAACTCGACAAAGAGTTCTTCTTGTGCACACTTGCACCAGCTCAATGTCCGCCTAGCAGAGCTTCTATAGAATCTCCATAGATTATGCCTCTTCTCTCTGTGCCTTCCCTTGCACAGCTCATCCTCCAAGGTGTTCAACAACCTTGAGTCTCCTCCTTGAGTCTGTGAATCTTTCTAGTGTGCACTCCTTGCACGTTCTTTCTGACTCCGTAGAGCTCAGATGTGCACTCCTTGCGCTGGTTATAGAACTTCCAATGTTTTGTTGTGCACTCCTTGCATAGCCTAAAGAACCCAGATAGAAACCAACAAACTCACAAACAGATAGTAAAATCTATCTGTAACCTGTATCTATAGCATACAAGTGACATTCAAATGCATAAACATACACAAACAATTCATAGGCAGGAAAAACTGCTCTTTGTAATAATCTCCAAATGTCTATATAAAATGTGTTTTTACAAAAACTGGACTGTAACAAGTCTCAGCTCTCTCTTGAGACCTCTCTACTCTGGTCTCTCCTCCTTAGTAACTCTCTACTCTAATTTCTTAATTACAAATGAGGGCTCCCATGAGCTTATCCTCAACCACCGTCTCTGAGCTATCTCTATCACAGAGCAGCTCCTACGGCTACATTACATAAATGGATGCCCAGTCCTGACTACCTCCTGGGCCTGCTGTAGGAAACCATTAAAGGAAACCTCAACCACTACCTGTACAAAGGCATGGTCTGGCATTAAAAGCCTTACAACATTTATTGAAATTTCGAATTTCAAAATTGAGAGGGCTATGCCTCTCCCTTTCTCCATTAAATGCGTGTTGGATGTGTTGGTTGGCTGGCACGCTACTGACATGAAGCGATGCTCCTACATCATATAAGCATGGTACTGTAATGAGCTATTATTTTCAAAAAAAAATTGTTTTCACTTTTTTTATAGTAAAAGTACTTACCTAAACTACTCATTCAAAAAAATTAAAGTTGTTTCTCAACCCCCATAAAAATTTATAAACATGCATAGAGGTCGATTTGATTACAAAAAATACAGTTCTTGTGGATGAATTAATTTTTGGTAGGAGGAGAAGTAGCACTCACCCTTTCTCATAGTTATGTTATTAGAGTGATGAGGTGAAGGAGGACTACCAACCATTTTCATGATTCTGTCATTTGAGTGAGGAGAAGATGGAGAATAGGCCCTTTTTCACACTTTTGTAATTTAAGTGAGGAGGAGAAGGATCATTTTCCATTTCTCATAGCATTAATATTTGGGAAGAGGAGAAGGAGCATAATCCATTTCTCACACTATTAATAGTTGGGAGGAGGAGGAGCATAATCCCTTTCTCATACTAGTTAATTTTTTCATGTTATGGGTGAGGACGTTGTTACAAAATCTAAATTAAGGTTACCAAAATATAAATTGGAGAATAATATCTCAATTATTGGAAACCGACATCTTAGGTATTGGAAATTAACATCTCAATAATTGGAAACTTATATCTTAAGTATTGGAAATTGATATTCATAATAAATTTATGATAGCTTGGATTGAAATTAGTCTAAATTTAATGTAATGGGTATTTTTTAGTAAATAATTAGGCAAATATATGAGTTTAAAATCAATAAATAAAACAATCATATACTAGTATTCCCAAACATATGGCTTTTGCAGACTCAATGTATGGTTTGAAACATAACACATTGGTGGGAGAATGTACAATTGTAAGTTAATGTCCAAGGATGAAACAACATGCTCAATGCCAAAATGATGTTGGATTTGATGAATGTAATTTTGCAGCATGTTATTGCACATTGCTTAAAAAATTATTCCATACCAGCAAAACCATAAACTAATGATTAGTTCTATACATAATTACCCATGCATATGCATAGAGAGTGCAACAATGTCGAGTTATTATCAACTATCTTATTGGAAGATTAATAATGTAGCTATAAAATCTGAAAAATCAATGATTAATTTAAGGGAATTAACTAAGTGCAAAAGCATTAATTTAACTTAGAAATGCAACCATCAATATTAGTCACACAAGAAATCAACACAATAAAAATAGAGATTACTCTAGAAACCCAAATGAGAAAATCAACAAAAACAACTTTTGTTTGTGTTTAGAATATATTACAAGCTAGAGCTATGCACTCTCAATTAAAGATTTTGTGCATTCTTACTCATTGGTGTTATTTTACAGATTGTGACTTTGGCTCAAAGACAATAAGTTTGTTCATTGTGGAAATTCTCAAAATCCTCTTCATCCTCCAATCTTTGAAAAAAAATCTTCTTTTTGAGCCCTCCATCCTTCTCCTAGTAGCCATTCTTCTTCCTAAGCTTCCATTTTCTTTTCCACCTTTCAAGGAATTATGTGTTATAATGTTTCCTTGGAATACTAAGCATCAAGTGACTCATTTCATCTTCTTGTGAAGTCAAAATGATTTTCTTGGAATTTGGTCTTCAAGGACCATTGACTAAACTTTGCCAAGATTTATCTTTTTTACAAAGTTTGGATTTATTTTGGATCTATTTTGGATCACGTCTTTCGATTCACATGGTTTTGGTCCCCAAAATCTTCAACTCAAAGGTGCAATATGTTGTTCTCTTCTCAAGCACACTCTCGATTCCCAAGAGCCTTGAAAACATTCCATATAGGATTGAACAAATTTGTTTCATAGCAAATTTTCTTGAAAATTTGTTGCTCCTTAGTATGCAAGTCTACAAATATCTTATTTCCCCTTTACCTCGATTCTCCAAAATTTTATTTTGGATATATGTTTCCCATGATGTAGGTTTTGAAGTCAATAAAGATCCATGAAGGTGGTGACCTCTTTCTCCATTTTTGAGTTGTAACATCCCCATTTTTAATCCCTAGTTTAGTGGTGTATAATGTAAATACAATGTATGTATGTGGGCCCAACAATATAATGTGGAAATGATGTATATTGAAAATAATAAATAAAATGCATTGTTGTCTATAGATGAACATGAACAAAGACATGGAGGCTAAGTTTCTACAAGAGATGGGGGGTCCAAGGGGGAATTATACATGCCCATTAAACCCAAACCATATTTATAAATTATTTTTACTATGAACCTTATATTTCCTTTTTGAGTGTTTCAAATTCCCAATCATTGAATAGATGTAAGAGGGTTGGTGTGTAAAGTCGCATCACAAATTTATTGAGAGCATGGGCCTCTATAAAATCAATGTTAGGAAATGTGAGAGTCAACATGCATGGGAGAAAAGAAAATTGGTATGGGAAAAGCCGAAATTGTGTATTGTTAGGAAACAATATAGGAAACATGTGTGTAGTGTTGTAATATATTAGGAAACCATGGTGGCCATGTATAACAACTTGTTGGAGCTGTAATTTTAGGGAGAAATAGGTTGTAGTTCTGTGAGTAAGATTCAGTACAAGGAATTCTCAAAGAGAGAAAGTACTTTGTTGCTATGACAATTCATGTTGCAATTGTAGATAATTAAAGTCCATATCAGGGATATTTCTTATCCAACATATCCTGGAGCCCTGGAGGAAAGTGGAATAGCTTGAAGGATTGGATGGAAGAGAAGGGGAAATAATTTCTTGGATTGTGTAGGTTGAGGGGGAAGAGAGCTAGTGGATTAGAATGACCATGGGAATTATATTGCTCAGAAGGGGACAATAGCCAACCTTAGGAACTACTATCTCTTTTGGATTCATTTCCCCATCTCGGGGGTGACTTGTTATTGAGAACTGGAGCAAAAAGTCTATGGTTTGGAGGAACACCCATCCTCTACAACGAGTTGCATATTTGCAAAGACAAGTGCTCATATTCGCTATGTTTAATTTTGTTGAATATTGAGTTTAATTATTGTGCATCTCACTCTAAAGTTTTATCTTATGTATTGCTACCTATTGCAGGTAGATGCTACATTCATATATGTGTTTTATGTGATTGAGTGCTTATCTCTATGTGTTTAATTGTTAATGTGCATGTTTAAATCAATTGCATTCATGTTTTAAATTATTCTGGACAATTTCATGAGCTTGTATGATGTGTTGTTTATTTTTCTCTGTTGAAATTGATATCGAATTCACAGTTATTCATTTTTAGTTGTAATGTGGTCTAACAAAGGAGTTGAGTATGTTGTAAAATAGAACTAGAGTTGAAAATGGTAGTAATGGGACTCATCTTGGAAGTTGGGAATCATTTAAGTCTTAAAATGATTCCTAGTAAAGAGATATTAACTTAGACATTCCCAATCCAATGGAAGGAGTTATGGTTATAACCTTCTAATCATTTACCAAGCCTTCCCACGATTCAATTGATAAAGGAAAATATTTGGATGTAGGATTTTGTATAATATTAGCCTATAGGTATAGGGTATCAATTTATCAAACTTTAACTACCATTATATTAAATATCCTTTGTGATTCATAAAACTAAATAAATACATATGATTGTGAGAAAAGGATTTGATCTATCTACCAATATATTGATGCATCAATCTAGTCACTAGTTGTTTGGCTATGAACATTGGTATTTTATGTTTTCCTATAATTGTTTGTTAGATCTACCATTTTAAATCTACTATTCACAACATGCTTTCTTCCTGGCTGCTAAAATTTGTTTATTACACCATCAAATTTGACATGGACAACATAATATCTTCTTGCATTATTGTTGAGCTAAAAAGGAAGATGTGAAAATTCATCGATCCAAATGAGAATGGTGTTTGGTGGAATGATGATACCAAGTGGGTGTTCTATTCTCTCTATGATGTAAGAAAAATTCAGAGAGAAAAGAAGAATGGTGACTCAAACATTAATTTGGGATTTGTTAAATCTGCCAAATACCCTTCAGGAAATTTTTATGCCATAGAACCAGTTGTCATGAAGCAAACCAGTGTAAAAAAAAACTTATCCAAGGATATCAAAATCACAAATCCTAGCCCTATAGACAATCAGGTGAATATGTAACCTTTAGCTCCATGGATGATGGATTATATGGGAATTTACATGTGTGAGTCTTATGAACAATATCTTTGTATCTTGAAACATGAATATATAGAGTTTGATAAAGAAGATGAATTAGTAACATTCTCTCTTCCCATCAAAGCTCAAGTGATTAACTAGAAAAGGGACTCTGGTAATATTAGGAGGATGGTTCCTTTTTTCACTATAGACCTTGGGAAATTGACTTCTCAATGCCTCTTGGTTGATGAGTGCAATCTGGATTTAAATCTTCCCAGGGATGCAACTGCTCAATAGGATCTCATCAATTCCCTTAGCAAAAAGGTGTGCATTCATAGACTATGAAACATTATGAATAAGAAAAATTGAATTCATGTTTGCAATTCATTCATGTCTTAATTGGCTGGGATGAGTAACATAACAACTTTGGAGTTATAGATTCTGGAGTTTCTATTAGAGAAAAATACAATTAAGGACATCATAAAGAATGTGGTAAGGCATAACATATAGAGCATAGGATCTAAGTTGGTGTGGAAGGTCTATCCCCGTCAATCATATGTACTAGGTTGAGTGGACAACTCCTACATGTATGGTCCCTTTACTATCAAACTTTGCAAGATGGGAGAGCATGATCACCTCTTTGTAGGTAAGGAGGATTTAATGCTATCCATCATTTTTGCAATGTGTTGTATATGATGAGACATCCAATTTTTCATTGAATTCCCCTAGTATTAATTATACATATCTTCTATGTGCTCCAGTGCAGAAGGTGACCCTGTTGAGTATTTGTTTAAGAACCCTTTTTTCCCTATTGAGAGTAGGATTGCATTGCCATGATGAATTACTAGAGTCATGCCACTACCAAGTGAAGAACTCAGATTGTATGTATATATGGAAATATTACAATATGTTCAAGGGAGGAGGGATATGTCATTGCCAAAAGGTGGTGCATTGTATCTGGTCGAACTAGTTGTAATGAGTCATTATGGTTAATCCTTCCAATATCTTCTATGTGCTCAAGTGTAGAACATGACTCTATTGATTATTTGTCTAACAACCTTTTTTTTCCTATTAAAAATAAGACTGCATTGCCACAACGAATTACTAGAAACCTACCACTGCCAAGTGAAGGAGTCTTAGTGTATGTATATCTAAAAATATTACAATCCATTCAAGGGAGAAGGGATATGCCATTGTTAAAAGGTGTTTCTTTGTATCTGGAATAAATAGCTGCAGTGAGTCATTCTAATTATTCTTATTGATGAATTACACCTTTTATAAAACCTTGTAAAAGAAAGAACTCGAAATAGGAAGGAGATAAGGGTAGGTTATGATCATTTTGAGTGAATGTTGTAAACTTTAACTAAAATATCATAATAGATGCAAATTATTGGTCGTCTCTTGTTTTATTGAAATCTCCATACAAAATATGTGAAATTAAATTAGCATAGATTGAGACTACTAGTTATCTCTTGTTTTACTAATTTTCCATATAAAATATGTGAAATTAAATTTTATATATATATATGTGGAAATGAAGTATTTTTTTTACAAAATATAATGTAATTAATTTATAGTTAAATAATTTTCACTCTAATTTGTTTGTACTCAAGAATAAATTTAATTAAAGTTATATAAAAATTATATATTAAATTAAATATTACACAAATTAATTTTTAATTTTTAAAATTGTTATTTGATGATATATATATATATATATATATATATATATATATATATATATATGATTTAATATCCTTATTATTGATGGCTATAAATATGACCTTAGTTTATATTCTACTTTAAAAAAAATTATGTTAGCTAAAAGTATTGTTTTTAATTTTTATATTTAAAAAACATACATAATTTTGTTTATTAAAATTTTGATTTTGATTTATATAAATTTTGATTGGTTATAAATTATGAAGGGTTATATGTTGTTTGTATTTTTTATATTTAAAAAACATACATAATTTTATTTATTTAAATTTTGATGTGTTATTGTAGGTTTGGTGGCGGAGTTTTCAGGAACAACATAAATTTAAACATCCTATTAAAATACTATATCATTGAATCACTCTATGGTAATTATGGTCAACTATATATAATCATCATTGTTTTAATAATAAATAAATATATTTATTAAAATAATTAAAATGGGTCATATATATTTTAATTAATTGAATAATGAAAAGAAAATAATATTCTTTCTCAAGCCCCCGGGGGGGCAGCTCAATTGGCAAGTGCCGTGAAAATGAAGTTCCATGAGGTTTCGAGTTCAATTCCCCCCGACTTACCTTGTGTGCCGCGTAAGGGGCATCGTGGGCACACCTGGAGGTTATAGTGGTAGCGGTTGGATAACACGGCCACGTGTAACGCGAGCACGTGCCCAACTAGTTGTTGATTCCTCCAGACACAAAAAAAAAAAAATAAATAAATAAAATAAAAAATATATTCTTTCTCAACCTTTTTTCCTTACTATTAATAAGTTGATTCCATATCTTCTGAGGCAAAGCTTTAGATGGCAGAATTTGTATAACACTACATGGATACACTTGTGGTGAAAAATATTTTAGCGTATATTACACATGCCACATTGTATTAGAGGATTAAAAATGCGAGTGTAAAGTAAAAATGTGAGGGTTATCGATGCTAATTTTTGACCAAAAATGTTGTTATATTAGATTTTGCCACACTCCATGCATCTTGATTTGATGGCCTTCCATTTCCCTCTGCAGACTTCATTTCCCCTTTTTTCCACTTCAGACTAAAAAATACACACATTTTATCCATGTGTGTGACCTTCCAGTTATACACCTCGTGTATGTACGTGGGATACTCCATTAAAGTGCACATACATCAGGTTTGTGCTCAAAAAATAAAAAATGCATCGGGTTTCCATGCCATGTCACGTGATCCATGATCCTTGACCTTCCATATACTAGAAACACTCCAACTTGACCCTTCAATTCCATTTGGAGGCTATAAATTGAGCCATATACAAGCCTTGAAGAGATAGAGTAAAGGATTGAGAGAAAATACACTCTGGAGAAATTTCACCTCAATTGAGTCGGCATCCCTTGGTCCTTGAAAGTCTGAACTTCTTGTGTTCATCCCCCAAGCTCTTCCTATCTTGTGATGGAGAACTTCATTGACTCCTACTTGTGAGTTTGCCTTGGTGGAGGATTGAGGTGGTGGAGGCCTAGCTAGAGGGACTTAGTTTCTCAGTTCAGATATGTTTCGTTACAAAAGTTTGTCACCTATGTACTTCTATTGATTAAATTAATAGAAATACTCTTTTTTCATCCAATTGATATCTTGCAAATATTTATATTGATTTCCATGGGCTTATTTTTTATGTATGTTAATGGATTATACTAATTTATATGCTAATATTATATATCATTACCACATGCTTGCATATCTTGGTTGTTGAGGACAAGTTGCAGGTATAAAGATTTGGGTCGTGTGCCCAATGGTGGTCTTCTTTAGACATCCGAACGAGGTAGGCTTCTAACCTTCTCTTGTTATCATTTCATTTATATAGCATACTTGATATTAGAGTTGATTTCGGGGTGTCGTTTCATCTATTGTGGTTTTTCCCTAGCCATAGAGAGATTTTCCTCTTAACATAATTGGCGACTCTGCTAGGGAGATCTCCTTTTGGGGGTTTTGGGTGTTTTTCTCCTTTATTTCCTCTCAATTTTCCTAAGTTTCTCTATCGCTTATTGCTTGAGAGTCAATATTTTGCATTATATCTGAGTTTCTTTTCTTAACCCTTTCCCAGGCAGTGTTTTCCTTGACATACATGGGATTTCCCTTTACAGGGCACGTACATATGTGAGTTGTCTTCCTTTAGGGTGCATACATACATGAGTTGTCTTCCTTTAGGGTGCATACACTATATCTTTAGTCTTTTTGGTTGAGTTTGGTGTTTGTTGGGTGATTTTTGTTTGTTGTTGAGACTTCTTGGGTCCCTATTCTAAATTTTAAGTGCCTACAGAGTGATAAGAAGCCGCTTTATTGGTGAATTCTTGTGTGAACTTTATTTTCCTTGCATTTTGGGTCTGGGTAGTTACTTCTTGGTGTCCTACTTGGATTGTCTCTAGGTGATTGCAGTAGGGTATTTCTGAGAGGTTCTTTATTCAATCCTTGCATTTCCATTCTATTATACTGAAAATACAAAAAAAAATGTTTTCTTTCATTTTACTTATGGAGTTTTCACTTTTGGTTTCCTTACAATAGTTTTGGCATATTGGGAAATATTACACTTCATTGAAATTGTACATATTGCATTTTGGTAACAACATTTAGAAGCATACCATATCTTTGAAAATCAAGACTAGTCATTAGCAATGTTTTTATATTTGCTTCTTTTATGTTGAGTCATCATACCATTAATTTCATGATCACACCTATTGAGTAATAAGAATCCATTAAAATTAACGTTGAATAATTAAAATTGATCAGAAATGATTTTATTTTTCAAGGTACGCAAAAAAGTATAGGACCTAGGGCCTTGGAATAGGATTTTGTGAGTAAATTTTTCCAAGGCTATAAAATTGAATGTATGTTCTGACCAAGGAGTGGTGAAACCCATTATATAATTGGTGTCCTCGGGAGGCTCCACTCACATCAAAGTTAAGCATGAGGTTGTGTGAAGTTGGTTGCAGACATATCCTTATAATACCTTCCTAGCGTCAAAGATATTGCAGGGGTTCTATTTGTATTTGGGGGTCTCACTAGTGCCCTTACCTCCTTGAGAGGCATTTCTTTCGAGATTTCGGGCTTTGATACCCTGCCCATATGGTGGACCATACTTGCGACTGTTCTCCTACGTATTAGTTATATCGTGGTGAATCTAGTTGCTTAACCTAGGTAGCCACATAGGTTGCTTGCAAGGGTTATTCTGCAGGTACCCTGAGTAAGATAGGGATCAGACAACACATAGACTTTATGGAGGATTTCCTCTCCGGAGGGATCTGACTAACTGTGTTGTGAAGCCTACATAGGTCCTTATAACTGGTTTTGATACCTCCACTCTATTGTTGCAGAGTCCTAGGCCCCTCTTGGGAAAGGCATACCTACTTTAGTTCATGAGGTCCCTTTCAACCATTATATTTTGTTTTTGTGCATTGGCCTTAAGATTTTGTATTTCGTCGTGAGGTTTGACTGCTATAGTTGGTGAAACCCCTGTGAATCCCTTAGTTAGTGCTACCCCGGACATGGTCTTTTCTTATTCCATGGGGACAAATACTTTTGTATTTTCAAGTGGTAATCTAAATCATAGTGCTTAGACAATACTTGGGCCTACAATCCTTTCTCTTTTGGTATGCCATACATGGCTTCTCACTTACCATCCTCTGTCTCGTCGTCTTATGTGAATCCTAGTTTTGGGTCTGGGGGCACATTGCCTCCTTATTCTCCTTTTTCATTTGGTGGGGGTCATATCTGTCAACCAAATCCCATGGTAGGAGGTTGGAATCCTCCTTCCTCTAGACCCAATACTAGCTTCATTTTTCCAGAATTGAGTGCTCAAATGGGTGGTCCTTCTACTTATTACATCTCATCCATCTATCCTTCTTCCACTATGATGGTTCCTACAAACTCTTTTTCTATGGAAAACCTCTCTCTTACCTATGGTGTTTCATCTGGTGGGAGTCATTTTTATAGTATGGGAAACCCCTTTCATGGATTTCCTTCAACCAGGGGAAACATATATCCTCACATGAGTAACCCATGCCACGTCACTTTCTCCTCATACACGACTTCCTCGATGATGATTTCATTACACCCTTTATGAATCACTTGGGAGGAGGATACTACCCTACTGGGCAGGGCCATGGTGTATACTAGATCCTTGATTGTCTTTCGATCTCTCAAAACCAGTCTTTCCCAGTACCATGGTCTCAGATGTCGTAACCAACCGCTGCAAGTCATGCAAGAAGCACAAGTCTAGTCACTGCAAGTAATATTGTCATTATGTCACCAAAATATACAAGTCATGTTGAATATCTATCACCAACCTCTACATGTCATGTTGGGTACATGAAACTAACCTATGCTACTCATGTTGGAGACCTTTCACCAGCCTCTGCAAGTCATGCTAGAGACAAGCAACCAGTCGCTGCAAGTCATGCTGGGAACATGAAACCAACCTATGCTAGTCATGTTGGAGACCTGTCACTAGACTTTGCAAGTCATGCTAGAGACAAGAAATTAGTCACTGCAATTCATGTTAGGGGCACAACTCTAGTCACTACTAGTCACACTAGACAAACATCACCAACCTCTCCAAGTCTTGTTGGATATTTGCTACTAGCCTCTACAAGTCATGCTAGGAGCATGTGACTAGCCACTGCAATTCATGTTGGGGCACTGATATGATTAAGAATCCTAGACGTATAGGATGTAAGCCCAAGTTCCTTTGTATAATTTTCAAAGAAGATCACTTAACTCATTTGTGCCATGATATTGCAGTGGTACGAGAAGTGTGTTTCCTGTCTAATGTCCCTTCAGGTTCTGAGTCATCTTTGGTTTCCCAAAATTATAATCCTTCTTTGGTTGATATAGCAGTCGTGTCGATGAAAACTTCGATCGAGACCACTCATGTTTTGGGGAGTGATGTGTCTCTTGAACATGTTGTCTTGCATCCTTTTCAACCAGTGGTCATGCCAATGCAATCTTCGGCCGACACCACTCATGTTTTGGGGAGTGATGCATCTTTGACCATCTTGTCTCACATCCTATTCAACCAATGGTTGAAGAAGTGGTCGTGTCGATGCAATATTCAGTTGATCCCACTCTTCTCTTGGATAGTAACAAGTCTAAGGAAGTGAAATTTTTGATGCAATCTTTGGTCAATCCCACTCTTCTTTTGTGGGGTAATGTGTCTTTCGACTATGTCCTTAGAATTCCTAGTTTTGTACCTTCTGAACAAGGGATAATTCCACTCTCTCTGAGTACACTCCCTCCAAGTCCTAGGATGGTTTCCTTTGATTTGAACGATCTTGTAGAGCCTCACCTTCCTTATTATGAACCCTTTCAGATAAGGGGAATTCATCGATATATTGTAGATGAAGGATCATCTACAATTATTCTATCATCCTTGGCTTGGAAAACTTTAGGGTCTCCCAAGCTTGTGTCAGCTACCAGTGAGTTGTTTGATTTCGACAAAAGACCTGCAAGGAGCCTTGGACTCCCCCATTATATATTGCTTAGAAAAACATCCTAGAGTCTTAGTTAAGCTCTTTTCAGACTCCAAAAACTAAAAAATATTTATGAGTGAACTTGTCTCTGTCACACTCATTAAATGGTTTTGAAAGGATGTCTATTTTGGTATAAGCTTAACCCTTTTCATACCAAGTAGACTAMTTACGAAAAATGAATACTCTAGTCACCATTTTGTTGGTTRTGGAGCCTGATTATCTTCTTGATTCAAAGGTCTTCATTTCCATCCATCCTTATACCCCATGAATACTTTACACCCCAAAATAATGTACACTCATCCACTATGGGGAGTGCAAGGGGGTTACCCCCCTTACGGGGTCTAGAAGGGCTATCCTCTCAGCTAGGGTCTTTGGTGGCAAGCGGGCCCCCAATGGGCGTTCGGGGGACAACGTTCCCCAATGGGGGTTTGGGGTCGACGCCCTCAAAGGAAAAAATTCCTTGTAAATGTATATTGTAATTTCATTATAAATCTAGAGCATTCATTATAAGGTCACAGATCTGATGATAGAAGTTATGTTAGGGTTTTTTTCATTAGAAGGAAACCCTCTTTTATGAGGGAAATGTATTGCAGCTATGTTTCACAATGAATATTGTATTCTTAGAGAGGAGACTTTGAGAGAAATAAGAGGAAGTTACAGTGGGTTTGTTGTAGGTTATATCCCTTCATTTTTTGGATAATAATAAAGGAAGAACCTGGCAATTTCTCTGGTGGACGTAGAACACACTGGGTGAACCACATATATCTTTGTCTCTATTGTATTGTGTATATTCTTTATTTTATTTCTGCATTTATTTAATTTTATTTCTCTGCAATCCTGTTTTTCTAACACATTGGCTAGAAGAGTTATCCTGGGTATTATTTTGTACTTTTTTGGGCCTAGGGGACTAACATCTACAAAAAAGGACACTTTTGAGTTAAGTTGTAATTGTATCCCATTATCCTCCTTGCATTGTTGAGTCTATTTTGATCTCCCACTTTCTCATTATAAGCCTCTTGCCCTGGAAATCCTCATCACTAACCAAGCAGTTCCTTTCATATATCCTTTGCAACTTGACACCCTTTACCCGTAGAGGAAACATCCTCCTGAGTGTCCATGCCCTACATGTGTTCCCTCGAATTTAGCATAGGTATGTTCCACTTCTTGGAACTAGTTTATTACTCTCGACACTCATTTCCTCTCCTATATCATATCATTTCGTTTACTATGGAAAAACAAAAAAAAGACGGGTGGGAAAAGAATATTATCTCCTATCGGAAACAATTGTGTCACCTTTGAATAGAGTACAAAATATTGAGTCCATTTCATCCAAGGTTTGGGTTTAGCATGACCTTAGGAAGTTGAGCTTGTTACTTAGAGTCTACTCCTTTGACTAGTTACTCTTCCAATCCCTATGGAGAGTTTGTTGATGCCTCCTACATTGAAAWKTTTTTTCAATGATCAGTGTTAAGTCTATGTTTCATGAGTTATCCATATGTTTCATTCTCTTATTCAAAGGAAGTACAAATCMTGTGCCAGCCACTCCTCAGAATTCTTGAATTTGCATGTCAGCTATACCCTCAGTGTATCTCATAATCACATGAGGTTGTTGTCCTACCTTGCAATCTCGGCCTACTTTCATCATTAGTAGGTAACCTTGAACCCAAMAGATGACATCTCCTCATTGGTTGTTGATCGGGGGGTTTCCCTTTTGTTCGACGACAAGAAATATATTCACACATTGGGATTCATGCAATGTCTTGGATWCCATTATCCCTATTGGTGGTTTCCTCACCTTTGTCGGTAGTCTTCCTCATTGGATGTTAATTAGAGGGTATATTTCATGTACTACTTGTATCTGGTACATGCGAGAGACACGCATGGTTGTTGGTTCATGAACTTCCTATTCATATGAGCTCCTCCTAATTATTAATCAATTGATTTTTACCTCATGTTGGATGATGAGAGATTCCTTAATGCTCTCCTTTCAGTGGGTCTCCTTCCATCGACTTCAGATCATCTATTCTAGAATCTAGATATAGAATCCTATGAGTACATAGAGGCTTGCAGTCATCAGTGGCAAGTTCTCCCACCATCGACAATTGGGAATACATCAATGTCTCATGATCGATGGATTCTTTAAGTGTTCTAACTCAAAACCCTTATTCACACTTGTTGAATGTACTCAGTGCCTTGACACCTTCTTCCATTATCGGTGGGTTGTCTCACACTTGTTAACGGTATACCTTAATGTCTGGTAATCAAACGAAGTTTCATTGTGTTCAACTTCAACTCCTCTATTCACATAATGTAGACTTTCACCTTTAGTGGATAGTGTAGAAGACCTCTAGTTTACAGTAGCAGCACCCCATATCTATTTTTGTCTTTCATTGGACTAGTATCTACATGACTTCAATGATCATGGAAGATCATATTGTACTCCATCGTATACAGATATATTCAGTTGATTTTGATTCTAGATTCCATTGTGTCTTTTTCATGACTATGATAGTCTATGACATACGTCCACTTTGTATTTCCTATTCATGGTAATGAACAACTATTTGATATATATCCACATGGATCTATAGTGTAATTCAGATTGGTAGCCATGTGTACAAAGTCAATATGGATTGTAATATTCTCATGAGTAACTAGTACTTCTAACTGAGTCTTCATTACTCCACTTCTGGGAATTATAATGTATTTTAGCCATCATAGATACTCCTCTGACCTCACACATTAGGGGACATCTGTTATAGAATATTTTCCCACACTCCATGAATCTTGCTTTGATGGCCTTCCATTTCCATATGCAGGCTCCTTTTTTTTCCACTCTAGAGCTAAACAATACACATTTGTATCCATGTATGTGACCTACTAGTTATACAACTCATGTATGTGCGTGGGCTACTCCATTACAGACTGCGTACATCTTGTTTTTTTCTCAAAAAAGAAAAAATGTTTCGGGTTTCCATGGCATGTCACAAGATCCATGATCTTTGACCTTCCATATACTGAAAACGCTCTGAATCAACCCTTCAATTCCATTTGGATGATATAAATTGAGCCATATACAAGCCTTGAAGAGATACAATAAAGGATTGAGAGAAAATACACTCTGGAGAAATTTCACCTCAATTGAGTCTGCATCCCTTTGTCCTTGACAGTATGAACTTCTTGTGTTCAACCCCCAAGTTCTTCCTATATTGTGATGGAGAACTTCATTGAATCCTACTTGTGAGATTTCCTTGGTGGAGGATTGAGGTGGTGGAAGCCTAGATGGAGGGACTTAGTTTCTCAATTCTGATATGTGTCATTATAGAAGTTTGTCACCTATATACTTATGTTGATTACATTAATATAAGTACTCTTTTCTCCTCCAATTGATATCTTGAAAATAAATATGTTACTTTCCATGGGTTTATTTGTTATGTATGTTAATGGATTATGCTAATTTATATGCTAACATTATATATCATTACCACATGCTTGTGTATCTTGGTTGTTGAGGACAAGTTGCAGGTATAAAGATTTGGGTCGTGTGCTCAACAGTGGTCTTCTTCAGACGTCTGGATGAGGTAGTCTTCTAGCCTTATCTTGTTAGCATTCCATTTATATAGCATACTTGATATTAGAGTTTATTTCTGGGTGTTGTTTCATCTGTTGTTGTTTTCTCCTAGCCATACAAAGATTTTCCTCGTAACAAATGTACTTGGAAGCCATCTATCTAGCTATTGTTGGATTAGCTCGCTCCATTTCTTAGTGATATCAATAAAAAAGAAGGAACGATGAAGGAAAATAGGAAATCCATATTTTTTTGTATGTCTCACAACATCATATTCTATAAAGGGAGTTAATGTTTAAATTGGTATGACATTTTATTTAAGTTTAAGTTTAAAGAGTTATGATATTTTCTTTTCGAATAATTTTTTATATTTTAATTTTATGTTTATTATTTTATATATAATCATATTTTAAATTTGGTGAAATCAAATATAGATATAACGAGTATAGGTATTTTTTCACATTTTTGTAATTTGAGTGAGGAGGAGAAATAATATTGTCACTTTCTTGAGTTATTAATATTTGGGAGGGGGAGGGGGAGGAGGAGAAGGAGCACAATACTTTTCTCATATTTGTTAATTTTTTAAGGTTATGGGTGAGGATGTTGTTACAAACTCTAAATTAATGTTACCAAAAAATATAAATGGAAACTAATATCTCTGTTATTGGAAATAGACATCTCAACAATTGGAAACTGATATCTTAAGTATTGGAAATTGATATTCATAATAAATTTATGATGGATTGGACTGAATATAGTCTAAATTTAATGTAATCAAGTTTTATTAGTCATATGAGTTTGTAATCAATAAATACAATAATCATATACTAGTATTCCCTAATGTATGGCTTATGTGGACTTGATGCATGGTTTGAAACATAACACATTGGTGGGAGAATGTATGGTTGTAAGTGAATTTCCAAGGCTCAAACAACATGCTTAATCCCAAAATGATGTTGTATTTCATTAATGTAATGTTGTAGTGTGTTATTCCACATTGTTTAACCAATTATGGTGTACCAACGAACCCATAAAATAATGATTATTGTTATACACAATTACTCATGCATATGCATACAAAGTGCAACAACATTGATCTATTATTGACAATCTAACTGGAAGATTAATAATGTAGATATAGAATAAGAAAATCCAATGCTTAATTTAAGAGAATTAATAGAGTGCACAAGCATTAATTTAACTTAGAAATGCAACCATCAATCTCAGTCACACAAGTAATCAAAACAATAGACATAGAGATTATCCTAGAAACCCAAATGGAAAAACCAACAAAAATGATTTTYTCTGTGCTCATAATATATCACAAGCTAGAGTTATACACTCTCAATTAGAGATTTTGTGTATTCTTACTCATTGTCGGTATTTTTCGTATTGTGACTTTTTCTCAAAGACAATAAGTTTCCTCATTGTGGAAAGTCTCAAAATTATTTTCATGCTCCAATATTTGAACAAACTTCTCCTTTTTAAGTCCCCCGTCCTTCTCCTATTTCTCATTCTTCTTCCTAGGCTTCCTTTTTATTTTCCATCCTGCAAGGAATTATGTACTATAATTTTTATTTGGAATCCTAACCATTAAGTGATTCATTTCATCTTCTTGTGAATTCAAGATGAATTTATTGGCCTTTGTTCTTCAAGGACCATTTACTTCAAACTTTGCCAAGATTTATCTTTTTTACAAAGTTTGGAGTTATTTTTATCTATTTTGGATCTTGTCTTTCCATTCATGGGATTTTTGTCCCCAAAAGCTTCAAATCGAGGTGAAATATGTTGCTCTCTTCTCAAGCACACTCTCTAATCCTGGAAGACTTGCAAAAATTCCATATAGGATTAAAGAAATGTTTTTCATAACATATTTTCCTAAACAATTGTTGCTCCTTCATATGCAAGTCTAGAAATTGCTTATTTCCCCTTGACCTTGATTCTCCAAACTTTTCTTTTGGATATGTGGTTGCCACGATGCATTTTTGGAAGGAAATAAATCTACATGAAGGTGGTGATCACTTTCTCCATTTTTTAGTTGTAACATCCCCATTTTTAATCCCTAGTTTAGTGATATATAATGTAAATATTATATATGGTTGTGGGCTCAAGAATGCAATATGTAAATGATGTATACTCGAAATAAAAAATAAAATGTATTATTGGCTACAGAAATACATAGAATAAGACATGAGGACTAAGTTTCCACAAGAGGGGGGGTCCAAGGGGGAATTATACATCCCTATTAAACCCAAACCATCTTTCTAAATTATTTTTACGATATGAACCTTATATTTCCTTTTTAAGTGTTTCAAAGCCTCAATCATTGAATACATGTAAGAGGGTTGGTGTATGAAGTCACCTCACAGAGTTATTGATAACATGGGCCTAAGTATAATTAACCTTGAGGAATGTGAGAGCCAGCATGCATGGGAGAAAAGGAAATTCATATGGGAAAAGAGGACAGTGTGTACAGTTAGGAAAACAGAGAGGAGATGTGTGTGTAGTGTTGTAAGATAGTAGGTATCCATGGTGGGAATGTATAACAACTTATTGGAGCTGTAATGCTTAGGAGAAATAGGCTATAGGTGTATGAGTAACATTTTGTGCAAGAAAATTGTCAAAGAGAGCAAGTAATTTGTTGTTGTGATAATTTTTGTTCCAACTGTAGATAACTAGAGTCCCTAACAAAGAGATTTATCATCCAAACTATCCTAGAACCCTTGATGGAAGTGGGTTAGTCTAAGAAACTATGTGGTAGAGAAAGGGATCCCATTCCTTGGGTTGTGTTGGTTGAGGAGAAAGAGAGCTAGTGGATTGGAATGGTTGTGGAAATTATCTTGTTGATAGGGTGATAATATACCTTAATAACCGCCATGTCTCATGGATTCATAGCCCTATCTCTGGGGTGATTTGTTATTGATAACTAGAGAAACAAATCTATGGTCGAGAGGAATGTCCAACCACTGCAGTGGGTTGCATATTTTCAAAGATAAGTGATCATATTCATCGTGTAATTTTTTTGAATGTTGAGTTTAATAGTTGTGCATTTCAGTTAGAATTTTTATCTTATTTACTATTACCTGTTGGGGGTAAATGCTAGAATTGAATCTATGTTTTATGTGATTGACTGTTTTTTTTTTTTTTTTTTTTTTTTTTTTTTTTTNTGTGTGTGTGTGTGAGTGAGAGAGAGAGAGAGAGAGAGTGTGTGTGTTTAATTTTTAATGCATAAGTTGAAATCAATTTCATTCATGTTTAAATTATTATGGAAAATTGCATGATCTTGTATGTCATGTTGTGTATTTCTTTGTGTTTAAATTGGTATCAGAGTTATAGTTAGTCATTTTTAGTTGTAATGTGGCCCAATAAAGGAGTTCGATACGTTACAAAATGGCATTAGAGATGAAATAGTAGTAATAGGACTCAACTTGGAACATGGGTACATTACATGAGTTTCCACTACCACATTAAATTTTCCATTACGCATTTGTCCCTCACCTTATTCTTTTCTTCCATTTTTCTGTCATAGTATTCCTACCAATAATTCCATCAAATGGTGGAATTCATCATAAAACATTGAGATTTGTAAACCTCACACTTGAAGTGCTTAATTCCATGTTTGTAATATCTCCTCTTACTATTGTTACCATTTTATGTTTACTATTGATATATTTTGTATTTACTGCCGATGTGTTTTAATTATTTTTGGTTCAGATCTTTCATCAAACGGTTCACAACATACCACTGTAAGATCCCCTCACGGACTGTTGATATGTTTTGTGTTTGTTTGTTTATATGTTTTTGTGTATTTTTGATTTGTTTTAATGGTTATTTGGTTCAAATATTTTGTCAAACAGTTTCAATGTTGTTCCATATTGGATTTGGCATAAATGAGGGTTTATTTATATTGAACACCAAACAAAAACAAAAATTACATTTAATGAAAATGATAGAAATCCCATCCCATTTCTAACAACAAGAGAAACCCAACAAATAGATTCTGAAATATTTGTTTATTTTTTACATGAAGGTAACTCTTGGACAACAATATGAGTGTTGTAGTAGCCCCCTTGAAAACTCCATAGTCTATTGTAGATTGACACAATTCACTGTTGAGTATGGTTATGAGTGATTGAAGCTAACTCTGTCCTGAAGATGCCTCCCTTTTAAATAAAATGATATACTTGTATGGTCCTCACAAACCATCAATTTGCAAGGGAATAACAAAATCCTCTTTGATGCTCACACAATTTGTTATAACATCTCCTAGAAAACCATAAATATGTTGTAGCGGACCACTTGTAAACTGTATGAACAACAGGTAATGACACGAGTTGATAAAGAGGACATATGAGACTATTGGTAGATAGATATAGGTTGTAGTGACCCCTTTTTCAACCCCCACGTCTTGCATATGGTAGGAATGACTTGAAACAAGGTATATGGCCTCCCTCTATGGTTTTCACAACCTATTTACTAAGCTCCACGACCTGTAAGTGATTGTTGCAACCTCTCTTGAGACTCCGAGAGGTATAAAGATGGATAAAATATCTCTTTAAACCCCCACAAGATTGTACAAATTATACGACCACTCTAAATGGTTCCCATGGCCTGTAAACAATTGTTACAGGCCCTTCTTATGTCTCTTACAGCTTCCAATAAACAATACAACCTCCACAAAGCTCCCACAAACTCTAAAGATGACACTCGATTTTCCAAAATGATGAATCTTCCTTCCAACAATGAATCCTAGTGAGAGATATGTGTAATCTCTCATTCTTGATCAGCTAGGGTGGATTAGTTTCACTATTGAACCCAATCTTCTCAAGGGTTTTTAGTCCTAGAGCCAAAAATTAAAGAGCTCTCCAAAATTGATTTGAGAAAATAATAATGAGAGAATGATCTCCTAATTCTCTTTTATCCCCTTTTTTCCTTTTCTACTCAATTAAATAATACAAAGTGACTTTATAAAATATTCATTTATTATTTCCCCTAAAGTCACTTTATAGCACCCTTTTTAACTCCAAAAAGTGATTTATTTTATTTTAACACATCTTCGGGCACTGGAAGTCACTTTTCATCATCCCAACATTTAAATATTTTCATCTTGGTTTCAATGAGCTATAGAAATAAGGTTCCCCCCTTAATAATTTAATAAAAACAACTAACTTAGTGAAATCAATTAAATAAGGCTCAATATCACTCCCAAATCACAGGAACAATCGAAATGCATCGAAACCAAAAACTCGCTACGCAGGAGTGATCCCTACAATGAAAGATAATAAATGAACATGGTTCGATGACTTACAAAAAATAGACATTCCCTCCCAGAATCTTGGATCCCAAACTAGAAGCTGGAAATAACATCTAAAAGCATCATATAACTCCTATAAACCATCTGAACTCACTAGTGGCATCAAATTACCCCTCTCACCAGGCTGACACAAACCCAAAAAGTCATCTCCAATTGTAGAGAAAGAGAACCCAAAAATGGGGACATTATAATGTTGAACTCCCTTGAGCTCATAGGGAATGAAACATTTATTCTTATAGTTTCTACTACAAGTATATTAAATTTCTAGGTTGAGTCACCCCTAATGAGAGCACCCTGGATTGTCGCCATGAGATTTAGCAAAGGGTTGTCAAAATTCTTCCTAGACATAAGAAACCCTACTTTCTTCCAATGTTGTGGTGTTTCTAAGGCCGACAACAAAGGTCAATAGGCTATGTATGAGTTTGTGTTATAGACTAATCTGCAGGTCAATAGGCTATGAAATAGCTAGAGAATAATGATGATAAAAGGTTGATGTCGTGAACATCGACCAAAAAACAATATGGTATGAATATTTGTATGTGAAATTATGTTGGTTTGAATGAATTGTTATGATATATGGACCAGTGCAAGTTTTTTAGGTGATGAGATTGCCTAAAACTGAATATACGATGACAAAATTCCCAGCAACACAGTGCCACTGTATATTCCATGGTAGGGTGTGGACCCTAGTCCTATTAGGAGGGATGGAGGCATTTCCCACTGTGTATCCTCTAAAACCTGGAGTCATGGGAGGACAGTGTTAGTTCACACTCCCTTAGACGTGTGATGATGACTGTTAGTTGCCTATTGGGGAAGTTTTGTCAAGAGAGTTGACACTTCCTCTTACAAGTTCTATTTGGAATTAGGTCAATATAGTTGGTGCTCCAAGATAGTCCAACAGAGGAAGGATAGGGATGGAAGATGGAAGTAAGTTAGGGATGAAGGATGAATATAAGTAGTTGAGAGTGTGTGGGAATTTCGCCTTATAGAAGAATTCCTTGATTTCCTCTTTTTGAAAAAAAATATAAATAAAATATGTGTGTGTGTGTGTGTGTGTGTTTATATTTACTTAACTAAATTAAAATTATCTAATTGAATGTTGCTTGTGCTAAATTATTGTGATTGAGGAATTTCATGACCATTTTAAATAGTTTACTATCGTTTATGAAATGAATGGTCTCGTTGATTGGATTGGATGCATACAAGAATTAATTTAGGTGTGATAATTATTTTTATTATTACATGTATGAGTCTTGTATGTGCTAGCTACACAGGTATGCCTTGCACATGTACACTAGTATGTATAAGTGTCACTAGTACACATTGTAAAAAATTTGACGTTCTATTTGCGACATTATGGACAAAATTGGCCATATTGTCGAAAAATAGAGGAAATTTTAAATTTGTTTTTCCATATTTCTCGATAATGTCACACGTGCGATGCCATACAAACAAATGTCGCTATTGCAATGAATACGTCGATATTGAGGCGCCATTGGAGTGTCGTCGCTCTTGCCACATTTGTAACATAGTTGTTACTCTTTCCATGTTTGTAACATAGTCGTCTCTCTTGCCACATTTGTAAAATGGTCGCCGCAGTTGTGACGTTGTGGAGACTAGGTTTTCCCCCTCCAACGGTCACCTAGTATTTGACCAAGTCAACTTTGATTTGGTCAATGATCGTCAAAATTGTGACGTTATAAAATCTATAAATATATGTTTCATTTTACGGATTTTGCGACAAGTTTGCTATAATAACGACACTTCAAAAAGGGTTTGTGGGTCTTCTCGACGAACAAAAAACATGTATTTTTTTCAGTATATGTCTGTGGGGATGAATTTCAGAAAACATTAGAGCTGTGAAAAGAATTAAAGAGGGTGAAAAGGGTGACGGTAAATGTTATTGCCCTTGCAAAAATTGTTGTACTAGACGTCCCGAAAGAGTTTTAATAGGAACAGCTTAAAAAACATTGTAGAAAATATGGGCACATGGATGGGGGATAAAATGAATATCAGCCCATGGTATATACATTCATTATCTGTTTTAATATTTATTGTATTCTCAAACTTTTATATTGTTGTATACATGCACTAATTTTTCATGATTGTTTGTAATTATAAAGTTAGATTTGCTCCCTAACTTTATCCACAAAGCACCAAGTAGTAGCAGAAATGATGTTGTAGTACAAGATGAAGAACTTGAAGCAGATAATGAAGATCAAGTTAATTATCCCATGGAAGTAGATGACAATAATAACATAGTTCAAGATGATGAGACAAATCAAATGATTCAAGACTTATTCGGTCATCCAGATGAGGATCATGGGGACAACAGTGATGGTATTTATGATCAATCTCTGATTGAAAATGCAAATAAATGAATTTATAAAGGGTCAAGAGAAAATCTTATCTCCACTACATTGTTGTTGGTGAACTTGAAAGTTACGAATAATTTGTCTAACACTTGTATGACACAGATCCTAAGGTACATAATATGTTTCTTTGCATCTACATAACGGTTGAATTTTCCCCATTTGTTTTAGTGTTAATTAATGTGTAAAACAAAAATGCAATATTTAAAATTACTATTTGATGGGTGTTATATATGCACTAAAAACACACTAAAACCTCAATTAAATTGTCAACCTGGGGTAAGTAAACTTAGAGTTGTATCAAAATATATGCCAGAGGTAGAAGGGCTGGTAGGAGCATAGTCTAACTAATGAAGGTAGTTATCTAAGGCTAATATACTCAAGCAAAACTATCTAATGAGAAAACCCTACTAAGCAACTTGAAACTAGGTAACCTAAGTACTTTTGGGCCAAGGATCGATGGATAGTTTTAAGAAAACAAGTAAAAACCCTACTTGAAGCAAACTAGTTCATAACAATAAGCAAAAGCAACTATTTAAGCATAATAAACAAATGACAAAAGAAAACTTCTTTAACTTGCCAACCTATATTCAATGAGTAACTACCCTATGAAAGAAAATAAATAAACAAGCAAGCAAAGACACCTAACTAACCTACTAAAGGAAGTAAACAAGTAAGCAAAGACAACTATCTAACCTACTAAAGCAATAGACAAGTAAGCAAAGACAACTAACTAACCTACTAAAGCAAATAGACAACTAACTACTGCAAGCAATCAAATTAAAACTTCTCATTGAACAACTATATAGCCTAAGAGGCAAGTAGACTAAATTATTAATTCAAAACTATTTCTAATTCATGAAAGGAAACAAAAAGAAAAATAAACACTACCATTGGGTTTGGGGGAACCTGCTATAACAGATGTGTAGGTTCTTACCTCTCGTCTTAAATCTCCCCCACCACCAATCTAATGCTAAGGTCTAAGAATGATCTATTTCCTAACTACTTCTTACCTTAAGACAACTCCTCGGCAATGGCGCCAAAAATCATGGGTGTTATATATGCACTAAAAACACAGTAAAAACCCTCAATTAAATTGTCAACCCAGGGTAAGTAAACTTAGAGTTGTAGAAAAATATATGCCAAAGGTAGAAGGGTTGGTACGAGTATAGTCTAGCTAATGAAGGTAGATATCTAAGGCTAATCTACTCAAGCAAAACTATATAATGAGCAAACCCTACTAAGAAACTTGAAACTAGGTAACCTAAGTACTTTTGGGCCAAGGATCGATGGATAGTTCTAAGAAAGAAAGTAAAAAACTCTATGTAAAGAAAACTAGTTCATAACAATAAGAAAAAGCAACTATTAAGAATAACAATAAGAAAATAACAAAAGGAAACTACTTTAACTTGCCAACCTACATTCAATGAGCAACTATCCTATGAAAGCAAGTAAATAAACAAGAAAGCAAGTAAATAAACAAGAAAGCAGTGATTCTACTAAAGCAAATAAACAAGTAAGCAAAGACAACTAACTAACCTATTAAAGCAAATAGACAAAGACAATTAACTAACCTATTAAAGCAAGTAAGAAAAGACAACTAACTGACCTATTAAAGAAAATAAGCAAATACAACTAACTACTCTAAGATAACTTCTACTGCAAGTAATCAAATTAAAACTTTTCATTGAATAGCTATCTAGCCTAAGAGGCAAGTGGACTAAATTCTTAATTCAAAACTATTTCTAATTCATGAAAGGAAATCTATTTTATTGAAAGCAAGAAAGACTAGCAACTAACCTTTAATCTATGATAAGTAAATTGTTCTCTAACCGATCAAAGCAAAATACTATCTATCCTATAGCAACAATAAAACTATTTCCTAAGCTATGAAAGCAAGAAACTATATCTTCTAAGCTATGAAAGCAGGAAAACTATCTTTTTAATCTATGAAAACTCAAACATAATGTTGGTGGTTGTGTGAATGTCTTCGGTGTCATATGATATCTCGATGGCACTTGACAACAAAGGACAATTCAAGTGGTATAAGATCAATACTGATCTCAATAGCAAAGTGAAAGGTATGGATTAAACAATCCAATGAGAATTTAGCCATGACAAAAGCAATCGTCAAATACCTTTCATAGTCATTTATTAACCATCAACAATATAATGAGATTATCATTGTACTTCTATACTACGTAAGAAAAACTAGAATCAACCATTAACTAAGAAATATAATTGCAATTTAATTCTAGGAAAGGAAATTACATAAATTGAAAACTATGCTATATCTACTCTAACAATTCAAATTGCAATAAGAAAATGCTTAAAAACAGAAATTAAAACATGACATTAAAAAGTAAACTAACAACTACATTAATCAACAACTAGCTAAGCCAATTCTACATAAAAATGAAATAAGCAAGCTATGATTAAAAACTGAAATTGATCCTATCCATCCATCAAATCCTTGTCGAAGAAAGCTCAAATAAAAAACTCTGTTCTATTCTTATTAAAACTTTGTTTTAAACTTGATTCTAAAATCATAAATAAAGACGTAATCTAATATCTAATTACACATGGGGTTAGTCTAGGGATCTACAAATCCGTTCCTAACTACAATATTAATGCATGCTAGCACAATTCATCATACTAACCTGCAAAAGAGAGTCAAAGCAATTAAATTATAACAGCAAACTAATTAACATAATAAAAATGCATGTACAGGAAAATAAAGAGAACAACTAAACTATGAAATGCATAAACAAACACAAAGACAATTACCAGGCTTCTGGTGGGCCCCCCAGCAAGTCATGGTCACTTCCTAAAAGCACACCACGCACTCAGCAAGATGAATTCACCATAAAAACTCAAAAATGCAGTTCTTGTATAATCTGGCAATGTAAAATGCCAAAATAGAGTAAAAACGTATTTCTACCTATCACATTGATGCTTCTACTACTTAACAACTATCTGACCACCTCGGTGGTATTTATAATGTTTACAGACCAAGTGGTCGACCACAGGAGGGTCGAACCACTTCTAAATTTGGCAATTTTCATTAAATGATGCCCTAACTGCTAAAACAGAGCAAGCCAATAATCGCTCAGTTGAACAACCAAAATTGAGTTGTCAGAAGTTCAGTAGCTGGAGGGGATAAGCACGAACAAAACCCACATTCCCGATTCATCCATCATTGGCCGCCAATACCATAACCGCCAAGTCTCCCTCCGTTTTTGTGCAATACGCAGTGCTGGACAGAGTGTCGGATCAGGTATCAAAACGAGTGCTGGAAGGAGTGTCGGATTGAGTGCCGAAAGCATAAACGTGGTGCATTTTCGCCCTGTAACACCAGAAAAATGTGAATTAGCTATTGATAATCATAAAATGTGATGAATTATACCCAATAATGACTTTAAACATGAATCACATGTACTTGGTGGATATCATACCATTTTAACATAAAATTCTTCAAAACAACTCCTTCAAAATGTGAAAAGCACATATGTACATTCGGAAAAAGTGTATAATAACCGTCATAAAAGTGATCATATCTCAAGCCCAACATTATTCTTTACATTAACTATTTATTTTTTATATTTTAGATTGTTAGGTGAATTTTTTTTACCCTCGTCAAATATTTTACCTCGCACATGTCGATATTTGCATGCGATTATGAAAGACATTGGAATGGAGTATCAAAGTATAGATGCATGTCTTGATGATCATATTATATATTAGGGACAACATGCATTGAAAACAAAATGTCCGGTATGTGGTATCACTAGATATCAAACCGATCAAGTAACAAAAATGGTCCCTTGAAAGGTTCTCCAACATATTCCCATAATTCCACGTTTGCAACAACTGTTTAGGTGCCAAAGAATAGCACAATTTATGGATTACCATGCACGAAAGAGAATTGAAGATGGCGTTCTTCAAATGCCTGTAGATGGTTATGCATTTAAGTAAATTGCTGCAAAATGGCTAGAATTTACAGATGAACCTCGTAATGTTAGGCTTTCATTGGCAACTGACGATGTTAATCCATTTGGAGAGCTTCGGTTTGTTTACTCAATGTCACCTATTTTGTTATCAAAAATATCATTCCTCCTTGGATGTCAATAAAGAGGGAGCACATAATGTTGACAATGATTATTCCAGGTATTTGTTTACATTAATTTTTCGAATTAAAGTTTTTCATTTTTCTCTTTTTTTGCATAACATCTTTTATTTATTTATTTACGTATATATACATACCATGATAGTAATTTTGTGTAATTTCAAACAATTAGGTAAGCACCAAGTTAAAGATATGAATGTGTATATCGAGCCTCTTATTTACGAGCTACTAAAGTTATGGGAGGGCATCACTACGTATGAAATCTGTAAACCAATTAGGCAGAAGAGATTTCAATGTCGTGGAATACTTTTATGGACAATTGATGATGCCCCAGGACTAACACATTTTTTTGGTATGTAACATTCCATATTGTACATTTGAATAGTATATAATTATTTGATTATATCATGCATGTTGTTTAAATAATCATTTCGTATATATATTAATAATTCACATTAATCCATTTGTTGCAGGTCTTCAAACAAAGGGTAATTTTTCATGTCCATTTTGTGGTCCTAAGATGAAATCTCCTTGATCAAAAAGTTTAGGAAAGGAGGTGTTTGATGAGTATAGACACTTCCTCTCTAAGAACCATAAGTATCGTACTACTGAAAAATATATTTTCAATTGGAAACAAGAGACTGGACTAAAACCACAAAGAATGGAACCTCACCTATGGAAGTTGGCATATGATAGAATTAATCCTCAAGGTACGCATTTTGTTTATGTATCGTAAATGGAATCATGTTTTGAAATTTTATTTTACTGCATTTTATAAATAGTTTTCTGATTTTTTTTATGCTTCATCAATGTCGTCGTCGTGAAGGTAGTAATAATGGGCTTCCACGAAGAATGAACTGTTATCCCACTCAATTCATGAGGTTTCCTTACTATAAGGACCTAAAATTAGTTCATTTATTTGATACAATGCATATCGAGAAGAATGTGACAGAAACATTATGGCGAATCATAGATGGCAAGAGGGATAAAGAAAAATTTGTCAAAATTTGTAATGACATTCAGGTAGCCAATCATGCAATGCAAAGTTTGATATGATCAAATAATGATTGAGAAACAAATAACCTTCCATGGTTATTAACAGAGCAACAAAGCAATGGTGTAAAAGAGGTCATTCAAAAAATTAAATTTCCCACAGGGTTTTGTTCAAACATAAAGAATATCTTAACGAAGAAAGGTGAATTGGGTGGGGTAAAAACACATGATTGGCATACCTTCATTAAGGTAATTAATCATTTTAGTATTCATATTTATATATTGGTCGTATACATTTTTTTGTCTATTTTTGAACAAGTAACGATTCGTTTTTATTTTTACAGTATGTTCTACCTCTATCTCTCCCAAATGACTTTGACAACAACGCCAAACAAGTTATATATGATCTTGGAAAATACATGAGGTAAGTAGATGCAATATATATGCAAAAAAAAAATCATTTTTTTGTTGTACTTGATGACATGTGTTTTACTTGTAATGCAATATGTATATATATGTTTTGTTGAAACATGCTATTTTCTTGCATCATGATTTGTATATGGTTGTCATTGAAATAAATCCACGAAGATGATATAAAGTATTAGAAGAGAGAAATTCCTTGGCTAATGTGTGAAATGTAGAAGTATCTACCTCCAACATTTTTCAATGCAAAAGAACACTACCTCATACACCAAGTTGAGGAGATTGAAATGTGTGGACCTGTACACACAAGGTCAATGTGGATGGTGGAGAGGCACTTGAAATCATTGAAGGCTTTGGTTAGACAAAGAGCATGTCCTGAGGGTTCTATGGTGGAGGGATATATGGTATATGAATCCATGGTGTATATTAGTCAGTATCTTCCTAAATTAGCAGCGTAAGATATGCATGCAGTGGATTGCATTTGGGATGTGAACTCCATCAAAAAATTTGAGAGGGAGCAGCTATTGGGGAAAGGTACAATGAAGAAAGTGAGAGGTAATTAAATTGTGGATATTTTTAATAAATATAAATTTCTCGTTTTTTTGTGTATATGATCATACTCATTTAATATTCATTCTTTCATCATTTATTAATATTTACCATGGTTATAACTAATTTGATCGGTCAGTTGCTCGAGATTGGGATGCACTACATTTATACATTGCAAACAATCTGGACTAGATGAAGGTATGGATTGATAGATTTAAAGAACGTCATGGTGGTAGATTATCATGGAAAGAACTATCTGAATTGGTTATAGAAGCTCATTGTAATGGAGATTATGATGCTACGCAGAGGGAAATAGATTTAGCATATTGTTTTAAAGATGGAAAGGAAAGAAAATTCACCCATTTTATTCAGTTATTTTATATTATATTAATGTGACTTTAGGTGTGTTGTGTTTTTTTCATATTATACTTTCCAAGTTATATAAATTTGTTTATTATTAATTGATAATGCATATTTTACATGTATGGCATATTGCAGTTGAAACACCACAAGGCTATGTGGTGAAATGGTCGTAAATTTCGCATCAAACAGTTGGATGAAACCAGAAAAACTTCTGATAGTGGGATAACTGCAGTATTTCATCTCATCTTGTCCTCGTTTCATTTTAATTTTCTGATCAGTCGAATTTTAAAGGAAACAACTATTAAAAGACATTGTACTAGGGCTAGAGTACATGATGGGAAATAGTGACCTGTCAATGTGGCCAACGTTGAATTTTTTTCAAAATGTTTTTGTATGACATCATACATCCTTGAGTCTTGAAACCCTCCCATACCATCAAGGCATGTGTCTAGTCTAACCATGTCAAATTTCGATGCATACAAGCACATATTCAAGAAATTTCAACGTTGGCCCCATTCATTGCTCACTATGCAAGGTAGGTGCATGAAATTTTTGGTGGTTGAATTGGAAGTTCCACGACATTTCAATAGATTTCCAACAAAGATTCTACAGATGGAAACAATGACATTTGACAATGGGATGCCCATTATGAACGTTGTTGTAAACATGGACGATCTCAAAGATTATGTGGTCGAGACATCAAACATCCTTGAGTCTTGAAACCCTCCCATACCATCAAGGTATGTGTCTAGTCTAACCATGTTGAATTTCGATGCATACATGCACAGTTTGAAGAAATTTCAACATTGGCCCCATTCACTGCTCACTATGTAGGGTCAGTGCAAGATGACATTTGTGGTGGGTGAATTGAAGCTTATGCGACATCAATGCAAATTGGTGATTCAATAATCAAACCCTCCTTAAGTATTATGCGGTGACATAAAACATCCTTAAGTATCGAAACCCTCCCATACCTTCAAGGAAACTATCTAGTCTAACCATATCAAATTGTGATGCATATAGGAACAGATTGAAAACATTTCAACGTTGGCCCCATTCACTGCTCACTATGCAGGGTCGGTGGAAGAAATTTGTGATGGGTGTATTTGAAGTTCCATGTCAAATTTAAATATAGTTCCGACAATGATTCTATAGAAGGGAATGATGAATGATGACAATGAGAGGTGCAACATGATGAATGTTGATGCAAATGTGGACGATCTCAAATATTATGTGGGGGCATCATACATCCTTGAGTATTGAAACACTCTCATACCATCAAGCCATGTTTCTAGTCTAACCATTTCGATTTTCGACGCATACATGCACTGTTTGAAGAAATTTCAACGTTGGCCCCATTCATTGCTCACTATGTGGGGTCGGTGCAAGATGACATTTGTGGTGGGTGAATTGAAGTTTCTGCGACATCAACTTGACTTGGTAATTAAATAATCAAACCCTCCTTAAGTATTATGAGAGGACATCAAACATCCTTAAGTATTGAAACCCTCCCATACCTTCAAGGCAACTATCTAGTCTAACCATGTCAAATTTCGATGCATAGTACCACAAGGTTCTGTAAGAATGTATCACAAGGTTTGAATTAGTACCACTAACCATGTATCACTTCAAGATTCTATAAGAATGTACTGCAAGGGTATGTAATAATGTATCACAACATTATGTAAGAACATTGTATCACAAGGTTTGAATTAGGCAACTATCTAGTCTAACCATGTCAAATTTTGATGCATAACCTATAAAAAAATGTTGTACCACAAGGTTTGAATTAGTACCACACCGGGTTCTGTAAGAATGTATCAAGAAAGGACTCAAGAAAGGTGGTCCATCATTGAATAACTATCTAGAGAGATATTGGTAATACGGAAATACAGGTTGGCATTGATGGCATTGGCACTAATGTCAAATAGATGAGAGTCATGGTTGTTCATTGGCATTGCCAAAATAATAATGTGCATTAAGGCACTTTGTCACTACAGTACAACAATCCCTATCATGGACAAATCAAGATGTATGTGGCATACAAGAACATGAAAGAAGACATAGTACATGCCTGTGATGATGAGAATGACAAGATCCAAATTTTGTCAACATGAAAAGATATTGATCAGTATTGCTACATGATCATAGTGAGGAATATTGACAAAACCCCTGTGCAGATAGGTTGTTGGTCACCATATTCTATGCTCCAAATTATTGTGGGAAATTTGATAACGTTGGGGCTATGATGAGTGTTGATGAAAGTCCAAATGTGCTCCTTCTAAATATTAAATCCATCTGAACAAGGATTGTTTCATGAATGCACCTTGGAAAATATTTGCTTGATACCACATCCAAAATGCTACATGTAAATAGCATACCCAACCCATATGGTGTCTACCACAAAGGGTGTGATTGAAGATTTTAAATATATACAATTCTTTTATTACCAAGAGAGTATTGCAAGCATCATAGTGGGTATCCAAAGAATTAAATTATGGCTATCTAGATTATCATCAAGGATGGATTTAGGTTTCAGGATCGATTTGGTTTTCAGGATCAATTTTGGTTTCAAGGATATGAGAATTCGTTAAAACCTGGTGATGTAATTCAATGTAGAGAATGTAGATCTTGATTTGACATGGTATTCATTACTTAGAGTGCAGGTTGCCTCATGAGAGCACTTTAACTATGGACATTTTCATAATTGTGATGAAAATAATAAGATTGGGTCGATGACAACGGTAATAAAAATGATGAGTTGATGACATCATCCTCTGAAGAATCTGTGAGTGAAGATGATGGGTTGATGACATTGTTCTCACCAACATATGTCCACTTAGTTGCAATGACACATCTTTGATATCCTCCAACATTAAAGAAATCCCCACATCAGCAGGGAGTTTAAACATTTTCAATAAGTGTGATTCATTCATGCATTCTCTTACCTCATGGAAATTCTCTTGTTATCATTCTCATCATTATTCACATAACCCCCACACTATATTCCCCTTAGTTACTCAATAATAAAATTTTATAAATGACCAAAACTAATGCAACAATGATGGAATATAAAACCTTGGAAGAGAGATAGATAGTTGTAGATAAGCATAGAGGCAAGGAAAAATAAAAAAGATTTAACCCCATGCCCATGAAATAGTTTCTTATTAATTATTTAAGAGCTAAGGAAATACTCCACTAGGTTTCCCATAAAGCAATCAATGGATTGGACTATTTATGCCTACATGAGGGAACTAAAAAGGAAGGATATGCTTGAGGGATTGTTGAGTAGAGAAAGGAAACATTTTCCCTTGTGTTGTTGATGCAGGAGCATCGACAACTCATCAAGCGAGCCAGCGCAGAAGGCGAAGAGCAGCTGAACAGCGACAGCACAAATTTTGAAAACACTTTGGGATTGTTGCGCAAGTCTTTAATGAAGCCATTTATGAAGGCGCACTTATATATTGTAACGGACCTTGAGCGGATAGCTCATGTCCTCAGGTAGATGAGGCATTTATGATAGTTAATGTAAAGTAGATAGAATACTTAATTCTAGATTTGATAGCGTAGAGTCCAAGAGGGAAACGGGATATAGACATCCTCCTTGTACATTGTAGCGATAATTCTGAATTATTGGGAGAGAGAGTATTCAGAAGAGAGAGCAAGCAGAGAATTGTATGAAGAACACCCATGTACAGACATTGAATTAATAGAAGGAGGTTTGATTCAATTTCATGGTTTGTGTTATTCTCTGTGTATTTATGATGTTATGCTTGTAGATGTTTTCTTCTTGTCATACATTTGCTTTTATATGCTATGTATGTGATTTCATGGTTGAGTTGAAATCTGTGAGAACAAGGAGTTAGTTTCGATTGTTTCTCTATCTTGAACCAGACAATTCCTGCAAGGAGTGCAGTCGAATTGTTTGCAAGGAGTACGTTGACAGAAGAGTTCAATAGAGGTAACTTTTGTTCTAATTTCCCAGAAGTGCAGAATGAGCACTGGAGCCATGCAAGGCGTGCGCAGGCTAGAAAAAGTCTCAGAATTGCGATTCTGAGCAAAGGGAATTAAGATTTCTGCTGCAGGAGTGCGCAGAGTCGAAATTTCAACACTCAGTCGAGGTCGAAGAGTTTCCGCAAGGAGTGCGTGCAAGAAGTTCTCAGCAGGACCTGAGAAGTCGAGAACAAGCTCAGAAGAAATAGGCCTTCAAATTCTCTGAAGGGTAAATGCGGGGAAGCTTTTATTGGAAGTCCAAAGAAAGCGTCACAGGTTGGCGAGCAGGCGAAAGAGCTCACTAGGAAGGCACTTCGTCAATTTCGAGGATCCACTGAAGGGGAGAACGGGCGGACGAAATCCTTGAGGAGATTTCGCGAAATTCCATGGGCGTCGGATCCTACAGAGGTGCGAGGAGGTTATCGACGTAGACGTGAGGAGGTTCGAATCTCAGGAAGGGTAGAGCCATCGATCCTGAGTCATAGGGACCATCAGATCTACACGTGACTTGGCATATCGGCATATCGCGAGTTGAAGAACCAAGTTGTTGTAACGGGAGTTGCGATATCGCGATCCACGATATCCCAATAAGATTAGAATCGTTGATCATGTGGGACGCGTGTCAAGAGATCCCAAGGAGTCAGGGTTCAGAGAATCGGGGTTCCTGAGAACAGGAAACACTTGCGCATTAGAATCATGATTCGCGATATTTCGAAGGTGACGTAATAGTGTGGGACCACGAGGGCTAGTGGAGTACAGGTGGTATTGTATCGGGGATCGGGGAAAGGCAAGTCCCGAGTCCATCTACATCCGGATTCGCGATCTCGCGAGTTTCAAAATCCCGATAGAAGGATAGAAGGTGGAGAATTCAAGTCCACACGTGTATCGGGGAGTTGGCACATCGGGATTCGGAGGTTGGAATTTCAAATTGTTGACATCGCGAGTAGCGATTTCCCGATAGAAAGAACTCCGATAGCAGGGGAAGGAAATTCAACGATTGGCTAAAGCCATCGGGTCTCGGGGATTGGGGGACCCAAAGATAGACTGCAAACTCACGAAGCTGCGAGTTCTGATTCCTCGACAAGAAAAGGAAGAGGAGTCGCGCGAAGTGAAATGTGGGTGCAGATTTCCCGAAAGGGAAATAGAAGAGCCTTTGAGTTCTTCAGGCCGAAGAGAAAGAAGGTCCTGAGGAGGCAAACGTGCTCCGAGGAGTGCAGTTGTGCCAATTGTGTATGACATGGAAGAGATATTTATGGTTGATTGATCATTGGATGAGGTGGATGTGCTACTTTATAGTGCAAAAATTCATCGAGTCATGAGAGCAATGGGTTGGGTTGAATGATATGTAAGCATGTAGATGGTTTCTTCACCTTCGTGGTCTCATAGCCCAACTTGGGGGTGGAATCTACACTAGACAACTATGGTCGGTCGATGAATTGTTTTTATGCAGTGAGTTTCTTGGACCATCTCTTGTTAAAAAAACAAGTGTTCTCTCTTTTAATAATTCTGCAATTTTATTATATTCTTCATCATGACACTGATGTTGTATTCATACAAGCTATATGTATGTGAATGTGCTTAATGTTGAACATGGGCATGGTTTCCATGAAATCATTAAGAATTTGTTGAAATGTTTCCAATGCATTTTAATAATGCATCTATGTATGCTTTTGAATTATTCTAAGCCTTACTATTACCCAAATATAATATTATGGAAAATGGGTTTTTTAGCAACATGGAATGTTAATGCAATGAAGTGGGTTTTCCTTCTATCATGGAGAAGTTCATTGATGGGGCACCAAATTAAGTGTGTGGGTTAAGTGCATCAATTAGCTACATTGGTCAATTGTGTGAGTTAAGTGCATCAATTAGCTACATTGGTCAATTGTGTGGGCTAAGTGCATTAGGATATTTGGGTGGCTTAGAATAGTGGTTTTGGGTTAGTGCCTTAGTGGCCATGTTTGGAATTAGGAGTAATTAGCACATTAGGGTTGCAAGTTCTTGGGTTGATKTGATAGCTACATCCACCCTTAATCCAACACTAACATTAATAGTGGTTATTTGTGTGCTCTAGTTGCATGCATTAGGTGCATGGGTTGGGTGTGTGGGTAGGTGCATAATTTAGGTGTATGGATTATAATTGTAACTTGTGTCTGGATTAGTATGTTCATGAATTTAGTGCATGGGTTAGCTACAAATGTCAAATACATAGTGGAATCCATCACAAATTCGATGTGAAGCAAAATCCCCAATTGGAGATATGATAAAATCCAAGCTTTCCAACACAATGCTAAGCCAACCCCATGCATAAAACTTCCAAGAGAGAATGGTATAGAATAGTTAGAAGGACTAGGGTGGCTAACTAAGTGAATTTTGTTGTGTTTCATCCATCAAATGACCAAGTGCCCTATGGTAATTGATCTTTAGGAGACCCAAATAAGTGGAAATTAGTTTCCACCCATAGGTTCGATGACCAAAGCCAAGTTCACCAAAGCCAACAACACAATAACAATTAGTTCAAGAGAGAACCAATCGATTGAAACACGACATTGGAAGGGATAAGACAAAGGATCTACATAGAGGAGGAAGGTTTCTCTCATGAATGACACAAGTTCCCAAGTAATGTGATTGCATTTCAAGTCATTTTGAGAGGGGTGGAGATACAATGCCCAACTATAACCCATCATGGTATGTAATTTCCCACTAAGACATCATGGGTGTGAATTAACTTGGCATGTAGTTGGGTTTCACGAGTGTAAATGAATTTTGAGTGTAGTTTCACTTTCTCCCTAATTTTGAGGCAACCTATGAGGTAAGAGTGGGTCTAAGGGGAATCTAGAGGTACATCACCCAATGATTGTGTCAGAGGGAGTTACTTGATGGTTTTTTATGTTGAACTAGGTTCAAGAAGAGGAGTAATTTTGGTAGGTTGAGGAAGGATATCTTGTCTTAAAGAAGTTTTGAGTTGAGATGCATCATCTTTTTTAGGAGAAGTGCACTATCAAGTTATGGTAACTTGTACCAAGGGAGATCATGAGCCTTGTTGGGAAGAAGAAGAGTTATTTTGTTGAAGGACTTGACATTCATTTGAGTTGTGAGTGTTGATATTATCCTAATTGCACCATTTTTTTTATTTAGGGAAAAGGTTAGCATCCATGCTTAT